>APFE030373246.1:130058-172582 GCA_000404065.3 Pinus taeda
TATATATAATGCTAAATTCTTCTAAAGTAGATGAAATTAGGAAGACGTAACCAACCCTGAATCATGTTACCAAAAAGATGCATGAATCATTTTTGCAAATTTGTTTAAGTACGACATGTTATCGTATTGTTGGGATCATGTTTGAAATTTTTTCCATGAAAATTCTATTAACCCATGTGAACTTTAATGTGAATTTAAACTTTTTCCTGAAATCATTTAATGCTTATTCGCATTTCGAGGCTTAAAACAATATTATTTATTTCAGTTTAAATTTCAAATTATGGTTTTTGGATAAAGATTTTTATATAAAAGAATTAAAATCAAATTTTATAAATATATTATTTAACATTAATTTATTATTATTATTATTGATTAAAAAAAATTAATAATATTTATTAAAATTTTAGAAGTGAAATCCGTTGAGTTGTTAGGTATCATATGATGATGGTCCGAGGGTTGAAATTTATAATAATAATGATAGTGTCAAAATTTTTAGTAACATTATCTATTATTTTTATTAGGTTTTGAATTAAGGTTATGATTAATGTTATTGAAATGCTTAATAATCTATGAGATGTGGAGTTTTACGGGTTAGTGTTAAGGTTTAAAAAGAAGTTATGAGCAAAGTTTTTTGGTTTTTTGAGAATGGTTTGTGTGGGTTGTTATATATTCAATTAATAGATTGTAAATAATTCAAGGAAAAAGTTATTTTTAATAGTCATTGAGGTATAAGATTTAAATTCTTAGTCTTTCAAGAAAGTAGTTGACTTCTTCTTTATAAGGAGAAATTGTATCTTACTTGAATTTTTCTTTTAAAACTTGTAGAAGTAACCTTTTACTATTAAATCATAAAGTATATCACATTGCTTTACATTTCTGGCACATTGCTTTACATTTCTGGCACATTTCATATTGGCAAATGCCCTTCCTTGAACCTTTAAGCTTACAAAGAATGAAACCATCGCTATAACAATGATAATACTCGATGACACCATTTAGTCCTTAACAAATAAACTAGTCAACACTTAGAATCCATATAGGATTGACAACAAACAAAGCTTATAGGGGGGATGTGTAAATGATGTCATTGAGGTGGACCCCTTAAGGTATTATCCCTCCCATCGAGGTTTCGTTTAATATGAAGAAGGGTAATTTGTCATTCACGAATGGTGCAATTAATCCCAAACACACGACCCATGGCCATTATGGTACCATTCTTCAAGGAAAAGTCTCACTATTCTATGTTTTAACCTTTTATGTTGGAATCTGACGTCACAATTCTTGGTGAGATCACGATGTTTTGTTGCTTGAAATGCATAATTTAATGCACAAATAGATTTGGAGCTTTGAAAGAGCCATAAGGCACTTAGTTTGTATAGATTTAATAATTCAAATATGTCATTCCAACTATTTTTGACTGGATTCGGAGCAAAATTCATCGAGGAATATGTCTAGGAAAGGGAAAAATCATAGAACATTTACACCATGTTTTTCTTTAGATCAACATATAATGATAAATTTAGCTTAAAAATTGGGGTGGAGGGGAGTGGTGGAGAGGGTTGATGGGGCCATTTCAAACTCCTCCTTTGCATCACCTTTGAGACTTGACAAGTCCAATCAAATTTGACACAAAAAGTGTACTTAACATGTGTTAATCATTAGACCCACTTAAACTATACAAATCAATACACAAGCACACCTCCTAAATTGATGGCGAACAATATCCACCCTACTATACAACATTGAGTGTTACAACAAGTGATGTAGAGGTTGTTGGATTTGAAAGCATTTTAAATCTAATGCCTATACACCACCGAATATAACATTCAACGGTGTGTAGCAAGGTCAATGTTGACCATTAAAATTAATAATAAATATTTTGATGATATCATCAAGTAACTCAATTAAACTTAAAGTTCCAATCTTTACTATATATAGAGTAATTAACTTATTAACTTTCATTAATAAATCCATTCTCATCAAACATCGTCTTAGTCTAACTCTTCAACATTTTAGCCCTTCTCCAAACATATTTTCCAATGAATTTGTTGGAATCATATGCTTGAGTTTTGTAATCTATGTAATTTAAATGGCCCAACAATTTTTTGGCATTAATCCATTTAAATTTTCAAAATATTGTAGTCTATCTATTCTACGTTTTGGAGGGTTTTCTAGCATATTTTTTGGTGTAATTTGTCCAAAATTTGGCATGGATTTCTTGGAATCACAAGTTTGAGTTGTAAACTCTGCACAATTGAGTTCCTGAGGAGTTTTTTCAAGATATTGAATCCGCATATACAGTCAAAAACCAATTTAAACAACAAAAATTAAGATTTAGCCCAAAAAAATTATCAGATTCCAGCGGGAAAAAATCCAAAATATAACATTTTCAAATAACACCTTTTCAAAATTACATTCTAAATAACAAAACAAAAAATTATACCACTTAATTTGTCCACATGGGGTAGCTCAAGCGGCAATGGCCGTGGAAATGAAGTCTCGCCAAACCGGAAGTCTTGGGTTCAAATCTTGGGCTACCCTTCCCCCGTTGAGGAGTACTTAATGGACATGTAAATCGGAGAGTCCTGCCCCAGCGTAAAAAAAAATAAAAAATATTAAAATTATACCACTTAATTTAAAACCAAAAGTTCACATAATTAAAATACACCCCATTTTCATAATTGAATATGAAGATGAAGAGGATGACATACTTGGTTTGCCCATGCCGCAAAGATTTGGCGGAAAAGAGACATGACCTACCATTATCCACTCCAACTCATTTGGTGGGACCCATTCCTACGGATTGAACCCTTGAAACACGAAACATACCTCACACGACACTTCGGCCCCATTATTTCATGTCAAGTTTTAATAATTTGTTTGACATTAGAACAAGAAATATGTTTGTACAAAATGTTCGCATCAATGTCAACAACATAGAATTTAATTTTATGATATGATAGAACCATTTCAATGGCAAATGGAGTTGTTCCAATCACAAGGAACTAAATGGGATTACAGGAAAGAAAACAATATTTAATTTAATAATAAATGTAAAACTTATTAATTTTTTTTAGTATATATTTGTGTATATCTCTCTTTACATATATACAAATTTTGGAGTGAACACATATATTTTATTTTTTTACTTCTAATTGTTTTACATTTATGGCTATACAATCTCTAAAATGAGCATATTTAGAATTTTGGATGGTAAGAAATCTTGAGTAGTAAAAGTAATGTGTGATATGAAAGGAACTCGACAATGTAGGACCAAACCTTACAATCAACCTAATACAAATTTGTTTTTGTTCTCATTATTTTTTACTTTATATTATAAGTTTTAATAATTCCAAATATCAAAATCTTCCAAGGGGAGGCCTAGTAAAAAAAGTAGATAATTTATATGAACATAAAGATTCTTTAGAAAAATGTAGAGAAGAAAGGGAAAACAAACTTCAACAACAAAACAAAAACCCAACGATAAGATATCAAAGAAAATCTTAATCTCATGGACAAGATTAAAGAACTAGAGGAAAAATTACAAAATAATCTAGCCTAAATAGCTTGGAACATAACTTGGATATCAAACCCATCAAAGAATAAATGAATAAGTTCATAAAGTCAAACCATGAGCATAACAAAAGAGCCTTGAACATTATCATTTTTTGTATTAAAGAGAAGAAAGATCAATACATGCTAGAAATGAAACAATAACTAAACAACAAATCACAAATTGAAACAAATTATTTCACAAAAACAAAAAGGTTTGGAGAAATTATTGATAGGTTAATTCATTTAGATATCATTTTGTGATTCAACTGCATTAAGTAAGTCATTCATGTATGACCATTTCCACTAGAGGTAGTCGTATCTGACTAATTTATCATGATTTTTGAATAGTTCACTTAGCACTCATTGCATCGGGTGATGCTCACAAGGGTGAAGAAGTGGGATTGAAACTAGTGAAATGAATCATATATGTTAATCATCACTTCCGAGGCTTGCACCCAGTAACCAGGACTTCATGTTAAGCTAAGATCTAATGACCATAAATACAACATATTTAGCAAAACACCTAGTTTAAAAGGGTCATCAATATTTATAAACAAAGACCTTATTTCAGAAGAGTATGCAAAATAAAGGAAGGAAGTCCAAATAGTAAAAAAAGCTAGAAAGGAAGGAAAATGGGTAATAATTGGGAATTGAAAAGCTATTATTAGGGATAGAGACAAAAAAGTCAATAATAAATAGGAATTTGGTACAGTCAAAACCCTCACATGGAACTATTGTGGTTCTCCAGAGAGAAAATGTTCTATATTAAGTTGGATCCCACGTGAAATCTATATTGTATTTCTAGTTGAAACTTGGGAACATGAAGAACCTAAGGTTCCTCACATTGAAGGATTTGCATTGTGGTTTTCATGTAAAAAGAAATCCTCTCAAAGGCAATGTAAACACAAGTGTTTCACCTCACATTTAGCTCTTAATCAATACATGTGGATGGACATTTTCAACATTAATTCTAAGAAGATGTATATAGTAATATATTACTTTGTTACTATCAATTTTAATTTTTATAAGTAAAAGGATCTTGATAAAAATTATCCGTATGTAACACCCTCCTCCCACATCTACCTAAGCAACCCGTCAGTTGGGGTAAACATGTGACGAGAGGTCATTATGATATGATTCAACCTCTTAGGTAACCTTAAGGAAATGGAATTGACGAAAACATAACATACTAACCTCCCTCAAGTGCTTCAGTTCCCCCAGGAGCTAATCCACCAGTCCAGGTGCCCAACCCCTGAGTTAACCTAACATTTACATAAATTAAACCAAAGTCGCTCCCATGAGAAGGCATGCATGTGACTGTAAACCTATAGTCACTCCCACAGTGCTTGCAAGGGAGAGACTGCAGTCTCTATGAGCCAGTTCTGTGCCAGAGATTGCGAGATTTAAGCCAATTTTTGAGGGCTAGTCTCCAAACCAATGTCTAGAACTTGATGAGACTTTCCAAGACAATAAATGACATCAAGGCAAAGCCTCTAACACAAAACTTGATCGAGGGCTTGACCGTGAAAATTTGAACATAAAGGTGCAAAGAATCATCTCATGAATTCCAGACCTATAGCTTATTGTTTCAAACATAGAGAAAAAAATTATTGAACGATAAACAAAGAGGGAAAAAAAAGAAGCACATAGAGACAGACCATAATAGCTAAACATAAGAATCTTATGAGACACAATCCAGATACTTCTACTTGAAAAGCTATGATTAATTACACCAAAAAATGAATACACAAAACCCAAAGGTTTAATTTCTTAAGGTCCAACCCTTGGTTAATTTTCATAAACAACTTTATAGAAATACATTCTAATCAAGATCCAAAGATAATGGATCTCAATTCTCTTCATATATCTTTAGCTTACTAAATAAAAAAGTCAACGAGGACATAATATTTGATCCCCAAGTTGAATTGATGATCCAAGAGAATATTAAAAGGCCAAATTTTCAAAGTCCTTGAAAAGAAGTTAAACCAATCTAAAATCAAATAGCTCGTCGTTATGAATCCAACGACAAGAATGACACCTCAATCTGACATCATATGACAAAGTTATGGCCCATTCAATTTTTTGTGAAACAACGAATTTTTTTTACACACGGGACCCATAGAAGGACACGTCGTGTTGATGTCAGTAGTACGAATGCTGACATCATCCATACATATGCTTACGTCAACATGATGATGTGGTGGTACAATTGTAGAGGAACAATCAAGAGGCGACATGTGGCAGGTGACATCAGAATGACGTCAGTAACTCAGTCAGCGACATAGTCAGTAGTATAGATAAATCAGGATTTGTCATGTGGCACCTAGTGAGTAGCTGCTAGTGTTTTTTAAGGGGGTGACATTTTTCAGCTTTGCGGTGGCCGACGACGATGAAATTAATGCCTGATTAATTTTCCCAATAACCCAAAAAAAGTGGGTGGGAGAAAAGCACGATTTAGTTCATTATATATAAAAAAAAAAAATATTGGTGGCCAGTCAAGCCTCGCCAGCCAACCCAGTGAACGGTTAACATATATACATATTATATTTCAAATAATATTGATGGCGAGAATTGAACCCGTCGAGCAAGTCCTTTGATGCCAGTGCAAACATAAACACCAATAAAAAACAAATGCTAATCACAAAGTGGAAGTGGGGTTCAACCCTGGGTCTCACGAGTCTAAATCCTAGCAGCCACCGATGTGCCACCTGAGAAACTTTGGTTGGTCTGCCCCACCACCATTATTTAAAGACCCTCAAATCAAGCACCCGGCAGAGGAGAATGCGTGGAGCAGCACAAAGGCCCAATACAACACCATGCGGGAACCCAGAGTTGGAACTGTGTCTCGCCTGGTTGCGGTTTTTAGAAAGATTCCTAGAAATCTTAGGGGAATATTCTTGCAGGGAATCTTGTATGGAACCTAAATGATTTACTAGAGCCCCAAATATCACCAACATAGAACAGGGTCGACTTTATAGTCATTTTTCATGATTTTTTTCCAAGAATTCAACCATGTAGTCTATTTCTTCAGCAAAGGTCTACATTTTCAAGCCATCCCAGGAAGTGGTGGTATACGGTGTCATTTTTTAATTTCTTGTAGTTTGATTTCACTGCAAATTAATGAAAGAGGCCACCCCACATTGAGAAGGGCCTAGAGATGTATCCCAGACTAAGTGAGCTTCGTTATCAACTTGTTTGTGTGCCTTTGTTCTCATGGTTGATTTTGAGTTACGCTTATTTTATGTGTATGCTTCACTTGGTTACATGCTCTTTTAAATTCAATTCTATATGTATCTTTGAAGTAAAATATCTTAATCAAGTTTGGTATTAGAGAAGGTCTTCTTGATGCGAGTTACATGAGTGAATGCTAACTAGGAACAACCTCCAAAGAGGTGAAGGAAAACATAAATCATTTGATCTCGAAGCAGGGAATGTAGCACAAAGATGGAACATGGTAGATGAGGAAGCTCTATTGGAGGAAGAGCAAAATTTTTGCAAGATCTTCTTCGCCATGGTAGAGAAAGTGGACAAATTATTTGCAGAATATGAGAAGACAATGGAGAAGCCAGAGAAGAAAGATCCAGATGATCATGCCTCATTAAACTAAGGAGAGGGAAGAGAGCCTCATGAAACTCCCTCTCCATCTTCCAGTGACAATTCTTCTTCTTCCTCTTCTCATCATTCTAACATGCATCATAGAAATGCATCTAAAAATCCATTTTTTAAGCTAGATGTAAAGTTTGATTTGCCCTCATATAATAGAGAATGTAATGCAGAAAACTTAAACAATTGGATCAGACAGATCAAGGTCTATTTCTAGATTCAACATATCAATGTAGATGAGGCCAAGATCCAATTAGCATCTCTTCAGCTGAGTGACACCACTCTCATCTGGTGGGAGATCAAGCTGCATAAAGGTAGCAAAAACTTCAGTAATCTCCTTTCTTCTTAGTCCAATTTTGTTTCTACATTAAACTGTCTCCTTTGGGTTATTGACAAAATGTTTTAATGGTATGGAAATACTTAAGACAAGGCAAGGGTCAGAATGTTCAAAGCTTCACAAAAGAGTTTACAAAACAAGCTTAAAATTTGGGCATTCCACTCGATTCACCAGAAACTGTAGCAAAGTATATTGGTGCTTTACATAGTTACATCAGACATTCTTTGTTGTTGTTTTAGCCTACTATATTTATGCGGCCAATGTGAAGGTGATTCACCTTGAAAGCAGGGTCAAGAATGATAAAGAGTATCATCTCAATAAATCATCTTTCAAACCTCATAATGGAAAGTTCAAAGGAAAAGGAAAGGGAAAGGATAAGAAGGAAACTACAACCAAGAAAGAACAAGGAGAAAATCCATCTTGCACACATTGCAAGAAGGAAGGCCATGATGATGAAATTTGTTGGAGGTTGCATTCAAAACTAAAACCAAAGAGATTTGGTAGAAAGGGAAAACAAAAGATGGTGGAAACCATGCAGCATGACCTTGTATCCAACTCTGTTGATGAGACACATATCAAAACAGTGGGCATACAAGGTAGCCTTTCTTTTCATGCTAATGAAAATTCTGAAATGCATGCAAGTACAAGTTCTTCAAATGATTCTCTTGTTAATGAACAAAAGAGGATTGAATTCTTCCATATTAGAGATGTGATGAAACATACTAAAGTGGAAACATTTTCTAATGCAGGCTCTCAAGTAAATTTGATTTCATAATCCTTGGTTAAGAAATTAGGGTTGGAGACCAAGGCTCTTCCAAAACCCTGCCCTCTTGGTTTGGTGTGTGAAAAAAAAAATTTCAGTCTACATAGATGTTATAGAACTCATTTTATAGGCTCTATGATGGTTATGTTGTTTTTCTCTCATTCATATATTCATGCTTTAATGGTTAAAATGTCTAGTAACTAGCTGGCTATCAAGCCTTTTGAGAGCACTTTTCCACTAACCAGTCCTTAGATTTTTTGAGTTGACCTTCATGACTCCATGCCCAATGGTATATTTTTCTCTCTCCAACCAAAATCTATCATAGTTTTACATTATCTAGCCACCAAGCATATGAAAGACCTATTATTGTTGTGACCTTGAGTAGTAGATTCAAAGAGAGATACCTCTCTAGATTAGAAGGGCCAACTTCCAATCTTAAAGTCTGGTTTAAAGGTTGCCTCAGTGATTTCCCTCCACAACAGGAAAAATTACATAGTGATAACATCTTGGCATCGTTGCCGGGATGCAACAACATCAAGTCACTTTTCCCAGAAAAATGACAAAGATCAGAACTAATTTCTGATGGTGAACATAGGCCAGACATAAAGGTGATTGTGTATCTTTCACATGGCGACTCCATTTATAGATACTCTAGAGCTCATATATTCATGGAAACACCACTGTCAATAGAATCCATAGCTCAATTTTTTCATGGCGACTACACTACAAAAGAATCAGTAGCCTAAATAATTTCTTGGTGATTCCACTTTCCAAATATGGATTCTCAATCCGTAAGGTATGCTCCTATGAATCATTCACATAGTCCTGGTTTTCCAAATCATCTGCCTCATATAGATTGGCAAATATATTTTCCAAAAGTCAAATATTAGTGAGATGATGATACTTTTCATTTGATCAAGTTTCATGTGCACATACATAGGCTAGGGGTTGAATTACATGAAGACTGCTTGATGAAAATGTTCATGGCTACTCTCGAAGGAAAAGAAATATCATGATATGAAAGGCTAAGACCCGCTAGTTTATATTCCCTGAAATGTCATACAACATTTTATGAGAATTATAGAGAATGTTACTCATCATTATTGCAAGTTAAAAATTGTTGTGAATCTTTTGAAAATATTATTCACCATATGGAGAAATATGGTGATGAAGAATTAATGGATGGAGAAATCAAATAATTTTATGAAGATTTTTTTTTTTTTTTTTTTTTTTGTAAGCTGCGGTAGGACCCTTTTTTTCTCTATTTATATCAAAAGAAGGTTGAACCAGATATAACGTTCGATGGCCTCAACCTGCCTAGATGGGAAACTGGATTTGTTGGCCACCTTAAGTTTTTATAAGCCATCCAATAACAAAAAAGAATAAGTCTACTAATCCATGCTATATAAACTTCACAACAACAACTACTAATCTGATTCCAGACAGTCATTCAAAACTAATAACAAGAAAAAAAGATACTATTCTCAAAGAAAAAACATGGTAAGCCATTGACTCTAACTAAAGGATTATTCTTCCACAATCTCAGGAGGTGCTTCTGCGTCCCTCGTTGTTGGAGCGATCTTCTTCAGTTGTTGCTAGATTTCGTCCAACTTGCTGTCCTGCATGAGCATAGTGATTTGGAGATTCTTCATTTCTCTCTTCATATTGGGCATGCCCTGAGCCAACTCCACCATTTCCCCTGCTACCTACTCCATCGCCTTGGCACGTAACTGCTTCAGCACCCAATAAACATGTAAGGCCTGCTTATATAAGGTCATGCGTCCCCTAGTGTTGCCCGGGTCAGGAATGAGGTTACCCCATTCTTCCATTTCAGGTTCTGAATCTTCTTCCATTATATTTGCCTCCAATTCTTGAATAAGCTTACGAATGTCCTCGTCAGTTCCTTCTTTGTATGTTTTTTCTACCTGTTGCACAGTATGTCTCATGGTTTTTCGGCTGCATCTCTAACATGCTGGAGAGGACGGCTTTGATTCATGTCTGCCTCTACTCCCATGCCCTCTTCCTCGACTTGGGCGTGTTGGTTTGTTCTTGATTGCTTCCTGAATACCTTGGCCAACAACAAATGTTATATTATACGTAATTGCTGCGATTCCGGTCTCCTTTGCTTCCCGCTCCCAATTCTTACCCTCCCCTTGCCGCGTTTTTCCAATGGTTGGGTTATTCCTCAACTTTCCTCCCCTTAGATGAGGTTGGTGAATGTTCTCGGGAGTCTTCTCTGCCTCCCAGACTGCCTGTTTTACTTCCTCGAACTGTCCCTGATCACTAGCTGTACAGAATCCCTGCATGCATTTACCCTGGCCTGCACTGCTTCCAGCCTTACTAGATTCTTCCCCAACATTTCTAATCCTGCCACCCTCTGCCTTCAAACTGCTTGTAGTAGGAAAGAATTCCAATTCCCTCTCGCTTTTCTTTCCCTCTGTTGCGTCTAGCTCTCCCCCCTCTTCCTTAATATTACTAAAGATTGAAAGAAATGCAGGGATTGGATTTAAGAATACGTACCCAGTCCTATGCCAACTTGCGGAGAACACCAGTTTGCCCCGAGCTCCCGCCTTCTCCTTCCCTTGTTGCATAGTAACCTTGGTTCTGTTCTTCACCACCTTTGTTAACCTCCTCCCACCTACCCTACATCCCATCATCCCTCCGCCGTTGTTTCCTCCTACTTCTTCCTCCACTTCCTTGTCACCTCTATGCCTCAAGATTCTACCATGCCTGCATGCTGCCCCCGCGTCCTATGGAATTATGAGGATGTATGGTGGCCAGCTTTGCCACCCTCTTCCCTTCATCATTTTATCACACGTCCTCTCCAGCTCTTTCACCCCGATCAGGGGAAAGAATTTTATGAAGATTATTTCCAACAACAAAAAAATATATTAGAGGATAATTGTCATGATATTTAAGAAGACTTTTAGCAGATAGTAGTTTTTCCCTTGGCTAGAAATGAACCAAATTAGGATCTTAATGTTGAAAGCCATGTACTTTCCCTTGTAAACGATGAAGAAGAATATGAGGACAATCGGTCAAATTGTTCTTCAAAATTTTCATTTTTTGAATCTTTGTTTCAAGAAGATAATGTCCAGGAAGTTGTTTTCCTTGATACATTAGAAAAACAAGATTATATTCTTGATCAGTTGCATGAAGAAATAAACATACAAGTAGTGGTTGATTCAATTGATATTGACAACTGTCCAAAAAACATGAATTTTTTTCTTGATATGGATGATAAGGAAGATAAACAATCTGTTGTTATTTTATTTAAGAATGATCTTGAAATTGAAGAAATAGAACATGAACAACCGATAGTTAGGGATGAAGCTCGTCATTCTCGTTTTTCTCATCAACAAGAAGTCGATATCCATGTTCTTCAAGATCCCTTTGAATTCATGTTAGAATATCAAATAAAGAGAATTTGGTGGCATTTCTTGAAGCATTCAATGGTTCTGGTTCATCAAAATGGATGAGTTTTAAAATTGGTTTCAAATTCTAGTTTAAGTTGTCATTTTTTAATTTTTCCTTTTTGCTTAAATGTGAGTAGAATTCGTTCAAGTAGCCATTTGATTTCATGGTTACATTGGAGATATGAGATTACCCTTGCAGCTAACTCATTGGTGTAGGTTAGGAAGTTGTATATAAAATAAGCTCACCTTTTTCGAGAATTTCTTTAGTTTGAAAAAGTATGGATTTAATTGCATCTGTACCAGCTTAAGTTTTCAACATGGTTTTATTTTATTTCATTTCAATATGATAATTTTAATATTTCAGTGTGAAGTATTTTTATTTTGGTTTTCAGTTTGCAGTATGTTGGTTTGAGGTTTGGAAGCATGTCACAAGTTTTAGATTTGGAGAATGAATTGGTTTACAAAGCTTTGGAGCCACCCAATGTATTAGGAACTTGGTCTATGGGTTCTTTGCTACCTCGCAAGGAGCATAACATCCCCATTAGAGCCATATGTTATCACATCCAAGATTTCTTCGAAATCAACATTTCTAAGCTTGATAGTGTCTTCTGATGTCTTAAAACAACACCATTATGCCAGTTCAATTAGCGTTTCCTTTTAATTTGTTAGTGCTCATTGTGATCGATGAAAGGAAGAGAGATATCAAGGGATAGGCCATTTCCAAATGGTTCAAGGAGAAAGAGAATAAATTTTTCCGGTGGTGACTTTTTGAGTGAAAAACATACAAGTAAGGAATACATGGCAGCATAAAATCGATAGTTGGAAAAACATTTCTAGATCATGTGGAGCAGATCAGATAATGAGTTTATTTGGAGAATGTGCATCTTATATTCCTAGTTTTTTTTATCCTAGGAGGGGGAAAGGGTGCTATGCAATGATTTTGCATTGCAAGTTTCAAATCCAAAGATAAGCAGTTTTGATCAGATTTCGCCAATAGTAGTTGCATAAAGATGATAAGGTAATATTGTTGTCAACATAGCCACTTGTAATACAATATCAAGTTGGGATATATTCATATGTGGTAGATAAACAATGGAACCTTATCGAAAAAGAAAACACAAGGAGGAATGGGAGCACCAAACAAAATGGCACAAGCTCCTACAAGGAAAATGTACCAAGCAATTTTTCAAATTCATGAAGGGAACAAAACATGATGATGAAATGTGGTCATGTGAAGTGTGGTTGGGATTATTTTGTTTCAAGTTTCATGGATTAGCAAAATAATATTTTGAAAGGCGTTATGAAATCAAATGGCAACAATCTGTTTTCCCTATTTTAGTCACTTTCTTCAAATGTAGTTTCCAAACATTTGAAAATTGATTTTAAAAACCAAAAGAGGTTTTTGACAAGAATTGAACCATTCACAAAAAGCCTCTCTCAAATTTTACACAGGTGTCGTGGTTTGAAATATACGAAAGAATATTTGCAACCCATTTTTCCAGATTGAAATATTAAATGATTTCTTGTTTTAGCCATTAACTTTGGGTGCAGTTTTCTAAGAAGTTGAAAATGACTTTTACAAATATAAAAGAGGATTTTGTCAGGAATGGGCCAATTTATAAAAACCTATTTCAGGTTTTACATATCTATCATGTTTTGGAATATTTGAATGGCTCTTTGAAGCCTATTTTTCAAAAATTCCCTAGATTTAATTTTTTCTATTTTTAGAAAAACACCCAATCAACTTTCAGTTGGAGAGCCACCTCATCAATTCGACTTGGGAACTAGATATTATCTCCTCATTGATTTTATGATTTAGTAAGCCAAATATAAATGAATAGGTTTGAGATCCATTATCTTTAGATCTTGATCAAAATAATTTTCTATAAAGTTGTTTATGAAATGAACCAAGGGTTGGGCCCTGAGCAATTAAAGCTTTGGTTTTTGTGTATTCATTTTTTAGTGAAATTAATCAAAAAAATTCAAGTAGAGGTACTTGGCTTGTGTCTCATAAGATTCATGCATTAAGTTGTTATGGTTTGTCTCTATGTGCTTGTTTTATTCCTCTTTGTTTATCATTCAATGTTTTTTAATCTACGTTTGAAACAGTAAGCTATAGGTCTAGAATTCATCATATAATGATCTACACCTTTATGTTCAAATATTTACTCTTTCAGTCTACATAGCTATTATAGAATTCATATTATATGCTTTGTGATGGTTATGTTGTTTTTATCTCATTCATCTATTCATGCTTTAATGGTTAAAATGTCTAGTAACTAGCTAGCTATCAAGCCTTTTGAGAGCACTTGTCCACCAACCAGTCGTGAGAGTTTTTTAGTTGACCTTCATGAATCCATGCACAATGGTTTATTTTCCTCTCTCCAACCAAAATCTATCATTGTTTTACATTATCTGGCCACTAAACATATGAAAGACATGTTACTGTTGTGACCTCGAGTAGCAGAGTCAAAGAGAGATCCCTCTCTAGATTGGAAGAACCAACTTCCAATCTTAAAATCTGGTTTAAAGGTTACCTCAGAGATTTCCCTCCACAATCGGGAAAATTATAGAGTGATAACATCTTGGAGCCATTGTTGGATTTGTGAAGGCTTCAAGTCACTTTTCCAAAAAAATGACAAAGATCAAATATGATTTTTGATGGTGAACAAAGGTCAAACAAAAAGGTGGTTGTGTATATTTCACCTGGCGACTCCATTGTCAGATACTCCAGACCTCAGATATTCATGGAAACTCCATTGTTAGCAGAATCTAGAGCTCAAAGCTTTCATGTGACTCCACTGCCTAAAGAATTTCTTGGTGAATCCATTGTACGAAGATGGATTCTCAATCTGTATGGTATGATCCTATGAATCGTTCACATATTCTAGGTTTTCCAAATCATCTACCTTGTATAGCTTGGTGAACATATTTGCCAAAATTCATAGATCAACAAAGAGATGATGTTGCTTTTCATTTGATCAAATATCATATGCACACAAATAGGATAGGGGTTGAATTACAGAAGACTGCTTCATGAAAATGTTCATGGCTACTCTAGAAGAAAAGGAAATCTCATGGTATGAAAGGCTAAGACCTACTACTTTATATTCCTTGAAAGTTTTTCATACAACATTTTCTGAGAATTATAGAGAATGTCACTCATCCTTATCGCTGGTTGAAAACTATTGTGAGTGTTTTGAAAAATTTATTCAACATATGGAGAATGAATATGGTGATGGAAAATTAATTGATGGAGAAATCAAATGATTTTATGAAGATTATTTCCAACAATAGAAAAATATATTAAAGGATAATTGTCATGATATTCAAGAAGATTTTCAGCAGATATTAGTTTTTCCCTTGACTGGAAATGAAACAAATCACGATCTTAATGTTGAAATCCATGTGCTTTCCCTTATGGATTATGAAGAGGAATATGAGGATAATCGGTCAAATTGTTCTTCATATTTTTCATTTTTTGAATCTTTGTTTCAAGAAGATAATGTCTAGGAAGTTGTTTTCTTGATTCTTTAGATTTTTTATTTTTTTTTATACTCTTGATCAGTTGCATGAAGAACTAAACATACAAATAGTGGCCGATTCAATTGATATTGATGACTGTCCAGAACACATGAATATTTTTCTTCATATGGATGATAAGGAATATAAACAATCTGCTGCTATTTTATTTAAGAATGATTTTGAAATTGAAGACATAGAACAAGAACAACTAATAGTTAGGGATGAAGCTCGTCTTTCTCCTTTTGCTCATCGACAAGAAATCCATATCCATGTTCTTCAAGATCCCTTTTCATTCTTGTTATAAATATCAAAGATAGAGAATTTGATGGAATCTCTAAAAGCAATGAGTGGTTTTGGTTCATCAAAATGGTTGAGTTTTAAAATTGGATTCAGAGTCAGTTTAAGTTGTGCTTTTTAAATTTTTCCTTTCGTTTTAAAAAATGTGAGTACAATTTGATCAAGTAGGCATTTGATTTCATGGTTACATTGGAGATATGATATTACTTGACCTTGTAGCTGACTGGTTGGAGGAGGGTAGGATGTTGTATATAAAATAAGCTCATCGTTTCTGAGCATTTCTTTAGTTTACAGAAATATGGATTTAATTGCAGTTGTACTAGTTTAAATTTTCAGCATGGTTTGATGTTATTTGGTTTCAATATGACAATTTTAATATTTTAGTGTGAATTATTTTTAGTTGGGTTTTCAGTTTGCACTATGTTTGTGTGAGGTTTGGAAGCAGGTCATAGGTTTTAGATTTGGAGAATGAATTGGTTTCAGATCTTGGGAGCGGCCTAATAGATTAGGCATTTGGTCTACAAGTTTTTTTTGCCTTGTAGGGAGGATAACATCCTCATTGGAGCTAGATGTTATCACATTCAAGATTTCTTAGAAAGCAACTCTTCTAAGCTTGGGAGTGTCTTTTGAGGTCTTAAAACAACACCATTATACTAGTTCAGTTAGCGCTGCCTTTTAATTTGGCAGCACTCATTGTGATCAATGAAAGGAAGAGAGATCTCAAGGGATAGACCATTGCCAAACTGTCAAAGGAGAAAGAGACACATTTTTTTTGGTGGTGAGCTTCTAAGTATAAAACGTACAAGTAGCGAATTCATGGCAGCATAAAATCGATAGTCGGAAAATTATTTCTAGATAATATGGAGCAGATCAGAGAACAACTTTATTTGGAGCATGTGCATCTTATCCTTCTAGTTTTTGTGATCTCAGGAGTGGGGAAGGGCGCTACGAAATGATTTCCCAACGCAAGTTTCATATCCAACAATAAGCGGTTTCAGTCAGATTTCCCCAACAATAGTTGCATAAAGATGATAAGGTAATATTATTGTCAGCATGGCCACTTGGTGATACAATATCAAGTTGGGATATATTCATATGTGGTAGATCAACAATGGAACCTTATCGACAAAGAAAACACAAGCACGAATGGGAGCGCCAAACAAAATGGCACAAGTTCCTATAAGGAACATGTACCAGGCAGTTTTTCAAATTCATAAAGGGAACAAATCGTGATGATGACAGGTAGTCATGTGAAGTGTGGTTGGTATTCTTTTGTTTCATGTTTTAGGGATTACCAAAATCATTTTTTGAAAGGTGCTACAGAATTAGATGGCAACACTCTATTTTTCCTTATTTTAGTCACCGTTTCCCAGTGTAGTTTTCGAACAGTTGAAAATGAATTTTTGAAAACCAAAATAGGTTCTTGGCTAGACTAGACACATTCGGAAAAACTTCTCTCATTTTTTACACAGGTATCATGGTTTGGAAGGTACGAAGGAATCTTTGCAGCCTTTTTTTCCAAACTTAAATTTTAAATAATTTTATATTTTAGCCATCAACTTTGGACGTAGTTTTCAAGACGCTGAAAATAAATTTTACAAATATACAGAGTCTTTTGTCAGTTTGGAAGGTACTAAGGAATCTTTGCAGCCCGTTTTTCCATATTTAAATTTTAAGTGATTTTATGTTTTAGTCATCAACTTTGGGCGTAGTTTTCAAGACACTAAAAATGAATTTTAGAAATATAAAGAGTCTTTTGTCAGGAACAATCTCATTTACAAAAAACTCTTTCTATTTTTACATAGCTATCGTGGTTTGGAAGGTTTGAATGGATTTTTGAACCCTGTTTTTCAGAAATTCACCAAATTTGATTTTTTAGATTTTTAGAAACACACCCACTTATATTTCAGTGGCAGAACCACTTTATCAATTCGACTTGGGATAAAAAATTATCTTCTCATTGATTCTTTTATTTAGTATGATGAAGATAGATGAAAAGGTTTGAGATCCATTATCTTTGGACCTTGATCTAAATGCAATTTTCTATAAAGTTCTTTATGATAATGAAGCGAAGGTTGGACTGATGGGTCCCAGCCCACGCTGGCGGACTTTAGCACTTTTATACCTCCACCTGTACGTATACGTGTTTGACTACACGCTGATATTTTTCCCGCGCCTGTATTCGGTAGATGAGGAATTAATGGTTCGCAGTAATGGCTCCGTCCTTGCCTCGGTATTGATACATAAACTAACCCTAATCTCGCCTTCGCGATACTTCGGTCTTTAGTCTTTGCACCTGGAGGGTTTCTGGAGCTCTGCTAAATGCTCTGGCCTGTGGAATGGTTACGTTTTCTGTCCTGTGGTTCAATGTTGAAAGATTAATGTTCCTCTAGCTCTGTTAATGGTGTGGGTTACTCTGGTAAGTTCTGTTTGTCGTCTGTTCAGCTATTTAGTGGAAGTTAGGCATATGCTGTCTGTTACAGTTTCGTTTTGTGGGGATTCAAACAAGGGTTTCGCTCCTGGTACTGATCCGATGTCGGTTCATTCTTTGTGTATGAAATGTATGCCTCTGTCGTGCGTTCTTCTCTGTATCTTGGATATCCAACTCTTGGTTCCGGAAACTGCTGCTGCTTCGCTGTCCGCGCAGGTCGATGGCATGCGTGGAAGGCTTTTCACTCTGGTAAGCTACCTTGTCCCTGATTTCAACCTCTGGTTCTCCGTCGTATAAACTCTAATATGTTTGCCCCTTTGCTCGTTCAGTGGTCTATGGTATCCCTGGTTCTGGTTTGGTGGCTTTCTCGCACACGGCTTCCAGGTAAATTACTATACCCTACACTCGTTTGTCTTTACAGTTTGTTTAAGATTCAGTTCGAGGGTTTCATACCCTGTGCTTCATGAACCTAACATATGCGGTTTTGTTTGGTTACAGGTATCCCTTCGGAACCTGGAGGACGCACGGTTCGATCTTCTGTCACAGTTGACCATCTAAAAATGATATTGGGTAGGCCTGGAACCTCTGCTTATGGGTAGTTTCTGTTAGATAACAGGTCGATTGGGTTGCTGGGTTTTTGCCTGTGTATTGTTTCGTGAGGTCTTTTCCGCCTGTGCTGCGGCTCTCTTGGTTTAGTTCTGTTTTTCAGTTCAACCCTTACGAGGGTTTCTTCGCCTGGTTCTCTGGTATCTAACCCTAACGAGGGTTTTGTCCCTTCATTCCCGGTTTAGGGAATTGGCTAAAACCGATTCTGGTTTCGACAACGACTCCTCTATTTATAAATGCTGTACTGGTTTTGACTGGAAGACCGTATGTAACCCTTAAGGGTCTGGTTCACTCTATTCCTTTTTAAACTGCATGATATTGTATGGACTGTAATATGACTGTGTTGAATGAAATATAAGAGAAGAAATTTTACTTTGTGTACCTGTACATTTGATTTCCGATGATGCTCTATCACTGCTTTATATTTCACTTAGTCGTTGAATGGTATATTGTCTGTTGAACTGTGGCCGCGTTCTCTGAGTCGTGACTCTGTTTGCTGGCCGGCAAGGCTTTCGAACTTTGCTTCTTTTCTACTCCTGGTTGCAATTTAATTTACAGTAACAAAAAAAGATGATACCCATATGTGGAAGATAATTCAATAAATTAGAAAGTAAATAACAGAAAGGAAGATGGACAGTTTCTGTAGGTACTTGAATGCTCTGATTAGTTTTTTTTTTATTCAGTCTTTTTTCTAAGACAAAAAGGAACTTTCTTTTTCATCACTGTGTTACTTTTATAGCCTCTTGCAGTTACGGCTTTCAGTTTGTTTGTCTGTTACAAAAACAGTCATGTATTCTGTTCTCTTAAAATACAACTGTTCAGACAATTAAAAGACTTTTAAAAGAAACCGATTGTCATTGTCTTAACTCACCTAAATTAGCCTTCTCTTAACAATAAAACTAATTAACAAACTTAAGTGTAAAGATCTGGAAAGTAAATCTCCCAACTACCTCTGACCTGTAAAAATAAAATTAACAATAAAAGAAAAAATATTCCAGCAAGATCCGACAACTTTGGTGTCCTGCTCGTGAACCTGTTCGGGGTCTATCTGTTTCATCATTGGGAGCTAGATGCTCCTGCATCAGGCTCCCGGGGTGAGAAAAGATCATGACTCCTGTTCATGAGTTCTGCCACTGTTGTCCCTGTTCGTTCAATCTGCCTGGCGTCAAGCCATGAGCTGTCCTCTATTGGACGGTTCTTCCACTTGACCAGGTACTGAAAATAATTCTTCCGCCTAGTACGTCTGACTACCTGAGTTTCGAGGATGCCTTCGATATCAGGGGGTTGGACATAAGGCATCTGTTTCTTCCAACTGTCTCTGTCTTCCTGGGTGTGCCGCGTGGATTGTCCTGATTCATCCGTCTTTTCTTCCAATAGTTCGCCTGGATAAGGAAACAAATCTTCCACATTGAAAATAGGCAATATGCCTATTCCAGGTGGTAGCTGGATTTCGTAGGCATTCGCTGAAAACTTCCGCAAGATTTTGCAAGGTCCTATCTTCTTGAATTTTAATTTGTTGTACGTACCTTTAGGAAACCGCTCCTTGCGTAAGTGTACCAGAACTTCATCCCCTATCTCAAAATGGACTTCTCGCCTCCTCAGATCTGCGTGTGCCTTATACTTCAAGCTGCTATCCTGTAACTTTGCCTTGACTTGTTCGTGTAAATCTCGCATAGCATTTGCAAAATCTTCACCATCCGCGCTCCGTCGTTCCTGTAAACCCAGATCTCGAAGTTCATGTACTCCTCGTGGGTGCATTCCATAAAGAATCTAGAAAGGACTAAGACCAGTGCTACGATTCGGTGAATCGTTGTAAGCAAACTCTGCTTGTGCCAGCACTCGGTCCCACATTCTAGAATTTTCTCCGACCAAGCTGCGTAACAGATTTCCTAGACTTCTGTTCACAACTTCTGTTTGGCCATCTGTCTGCGGATG
Source organism: Pinus taeda (assembly GCA_000404065.3). Taxonomy (NCBI): domain Eukaryota; kingdom Viridiplantae; phylum Streptophyta; class Pinopsida; order Pinales; family Pinaceae; genus Pinus; species Pinus taeda. The sequence goes on from APFE030373246.1 coordinate 150,527, forward strand.
GTAAGCAGAACTGTAGCTTAGTTGGGTATTCATTTTCTTCGATAAGGTTCGCCAGAAATGTCCAGTGAACTTTACATCCCTGTCTGATAGGATGGTTGTGGGTAAACCATGTAATCGGACAATCTCATTGAAAAACAAGTGAGCCACATAAGTAGCATCACTGGTTTTCCGACAAGGTACAAAATGTGCCATTTTCGAGAAACGGTCTACCACCACCATTACCGAATCATATCCTTTCTATGTCTTAGGCAATCCCAATACAAAATCTAAACTCACAGAATCCCAAGGCCTGCCTGGAATAGGTAATGGCGTGTACAGTCCTGTGTTCTGGCTGTGTCCTTTTGCCAGTTGACACACCTTGCACTTAGTCACAAAACGTTGCACGTCCCGTCTCATTTTCGGCCAAAAGTAAAAGTGACTAAGCTGTTCCAAAGTCTTGTCAATCCCAAAATGTCCAGCCAATCCCCCACTGTGTTTTTCTCGAATGATATTTTCCCTCATTGAACAGCTGGGGATACACAATTGTCCTCCCTTGAAAAGTAATTTCTCTTGTCTATTATAGTCCACCCAAGGACTGTTTCCTCTTATTAAAGGATTTTGGCATGCTTTGTAAGCCTCTCTAAAATCTGGGTCTGTATTATATAGATCCCGCAAATGTTCGAATCCCAAAACCTGCACTGTGCTTTCCTGTAGTAACAAAGCTTTCCTACTCAATGCGTCAGCTACCTTGTTCGCTTGCCCGCTGATATGTTTCAGCATAAAATTAAAACTTTGTAGATACTCCACCCATTTAGCTTGCTTATGATTAAGCTTATGCTGCTGCATTACATACTGTAATGCAGAATTATCTACGAACTCGTTTCCCAGCAAGTAATGCCTCCAATTTCTTAATGCCTGTACTACTGCGTAAAATTCCTTATCGTAGGAGGAGTACTTCTGTCTACTTTCATTCAGTTTTTCACTGAAAAACACCACGGGTCTGTCATCTTGGCTGAGCACAGCCCCAATTGCTGTCCCACTTGCATCACAACGTACCTGAAACAGTTTTTGAAAGTCCGGTAGCCTAAGGATTGGTCTCTCCGTTATTTTCTTCTTCAGTAACTGAAAGCTCTTTTCTGCCGCTTTTGTCCATCGAAAAGGCTGGCTGGCCTTTTTGATGGTCTCCAACATAGGAGCACAGATCCTGCTAAAATCTCTAATAAATTTTCTGTAGAAACTTGCTAGTCCATGAAAAATCCTTACCTCGAACAAATTTTTGGGTGACTGCCAATTCACGATTGCTGTCACTTTCTCTGGATCCATCTTCAATTCATTCTCTGCTATCACGAACCCCAGATAAATCAGCTCCTTCTGCAAAAATGTACACTTCTTCAGATTAATCAATAATTTATTCTGCTGTAGTTTTTCAAGCACTCTTCGTACATGCCGGAGGTGTTCTTCACGTGTTTTACTAAAAATCAGTATGTCATCCAAATAAACAATTACAAACTTTCCTATATATTCCTTGAGCATCTCATTCATGAGTCGCATAAAAGTGCTGGGAGCGTTGCTTAAACCAAACGGCATAACCAGCCATTCATATAAGCCCTCATTCGTTTTAAAGGTTGTTTTCCATTCATCTCCCTCACGTATCCGTATTTGATGGTATCCACTTTTCAAATCTATCTTGGAGAAATAAGTCGCCCCACTCAAACAGTCCATCATATCATCCATGCGTGGTAAGGGAAACCTGTACCGTATGGTGATTTTGTTGATGGCTCTGGAATCAGTACACATCCGCAACTCTCCTCCCTTTTTGGGGGCGAGAACTGTCGGTACAGCACATGGGCTCAAACTCTCTCTAATTAACCCCTTATCCAATAGCTCCTGCACCTGCTTTTTAATTTCTTCGTTATCTTTAGGACTCATTCTATAAGCTGCCTTATTCGGTAAGTTAGCCCCTGGTATGAAATCAATATGGTGGCTAATGCTCCTCTTGGGAGGTAGCTTATCCGGCAAGTCATCTACTACTATATCTACAAACTCCTCTAACATTTGCTGTATTTCTACAGGCAAATCTGCGATTTCTGTGTGCAACACAACTGTCCTAGCTCTCCTTACTACAGCAAAATTCATCTCACTATTTTCAACCTGTTTCAAAAATTGTTTTCCGTTCACCAGTAACGCCTTTGATTCACTTCCTTCAACCGCCTCTTTCTCCTCTTTGATGGGTAGAAGGGTATGTTTAATCCCATCTTTCTCAAACTTATAACAATTCAGCATCCCATCATGTATCACTTTCCTGTCATATTGCCAAGGTCTGCCCAATAAAATGTGGCACACGTCCATTGGCATAATGTCGCAAACAATTCTGTCCTTATAATGCCCAATCTGGAATTCTACTTCACTCTGTTCATCCACCAGTAACTGGTGTCCTTTCTGTAACCAGGACACTCGATATGGAGTGGGGTGTTTCAGACGTTTCAACCCCAACTTTTCAACCATCTCAACTGACACCAGATTGTCAGTACTTCCGCTATCAATTATCATTTTGCAGCACTTACCTTGTGCTTTACAAACTGTTCTGAACAGAGCCTTCCGTTGCGTCTGTTCAATACTTTCAGCAATTGGCTTCACCAACACCTTATGCAATACTAGAGCTTCCCCTGTTTCTGGGGCGTTTTCTGCCTCTTGTGGAGGTGCTGCTGCCTCCTCCGGTTGTGCCATATAGGCGCCTCTCTGTCCAGTAGTATCCGTCTCTGGGCACTCAAAAGAGCGGTGCCCCCACTTGTGGCATCTATAACACTGGTATCCGGTTCCCCTTCCGCGACCGGTTCCTCTACCACGCTGGTATGATCTGCCACCCCTCATTCCATCTCCTCTCTCTGCTGTTCCCGAAGCCTTTGAACTGCTGGCTTCCTCATTGTTGCTGGCAGTTCGGCCCCTCCCATAGGACTGGCCTCTTCCTCTATTAGACCCACGTCCTCTCCGGGCGTTTTGTCTTCGGTTAAGCTTTTCTTCTGCTTTCACTGCACTCTGGTATGCCTCCTCTGTATTGTTGGGAGACAAAATACTTATCTCATCTAAAATTTCCATTCTCAGCCTGTTCACATATCTGGCTGTTCTCTCTGCTGTGTCCTCTGTATATCCTGCTCGTAAATTTACTCGGTAAAATTCCTCTGTATACTCCTTTACCGTCAGACCCCTTTGTCTTAAGTTCTGAGCTTGTCTATGCAACGAAACCTGGTAATCTCTTGGCAGAAACCTGCCCTTCAATTTAGCGACCATCCTTGCCCAGGTCTTTATCGGAGGCTTGTCCAGCCTTTTTCTCTCATTCTGGACACTGTCCCACCACAGTGTGGCGTGTCCCTTCAACTTCGTTGCTGCAAACTTGACCTTACGGTCTTCACTGATTTCTTCGCATTCAAAGTACTTATCCATCTCGTTGATCCAATCTAAAACTACATCAATCGCTAAACTGCCATCATAAGTCAGTAAATCTGGTTTTGGTTTACTATTTGACAATAGTACAGACTTCAACAGTCTTACTTCAGGTGTGTCACCTTCATCTCCTCCTGCTGGTGCTTCCACTTCTTCATCACTCACGTCCCCTAATTCTGGATCTCTCCGTCTGCCTGCCTCTACTGCTTCTAATCAAGCAGTAAGAATTCTAAGTTCTTCCCTCAATGCCTCGTCTGCCACCCTTCGGGCACCTCTGCCTCGTCCTCGTCCTCGTCTGCCTGCTTCCATTTCTCTCAGATCTCTTCAGCTTAACTGCTCTGATACCACTCTGATGGGTCCCAGCCCACGCTGGCGGACTTTAGCACTTTTATACCTCCACCTGTATGTATACGTGTCTGACTACATGCTGATATTTTTCCCGCGCCTGTATTCGGTAGCTGAGGAATTAATGGTTTGCAGTAATGGCTCCGTCCTTGCCTCGGTATTGATACATAAACTAACCCTAATCTCGCCTTCGCGATACTTCGGTCTTTAGTCTTTGCACCTGGAGGGTTTCTGGAGCTCTGCTAAATGCTCTGGCCTGTGGAATGGTTACGTTTTCTGTCCTGTGGTTCAATGCTGAAAGATTGATGTTCCTCTGGCTCTGTTAATGGCGTGGGTTACTCTGGTAAGTTCTGTCTGTCGTCTGTTCAGCTATTTAGGGGGAGTTAGGCATATGCTGTCTATTACAGTTTCGTTTTATGGGGATTCAATCAAGGGTTTCGCTCCTGGTCCTGATCCGATGTCTGTTCATTCTTTGTGTATGAAATGTATGCCTCTGTCGCGCATTCTTCTCTGTATCTTGGATATCCAACTCTTGGTTTCGGAAACTGCTGCTGCTTCGCTGTCCGAGAAGGTCGATGGCATACGTGGAAGACTTTTCACTCAGGTAAGCTACCTTGTCCCTGATTTCAATCTCTGGTTCTCCGTCGTATAAACTCTAATCCATTTTCTCCTTCGCTCGTTCAGTTGCCTATGGTGTCTCTGGTTCTGGTTTGGTGGCTTTCCCGCACACGGCTTCCAGGTAAATTATTATACCCTACACTCGTTTGTCTTTACAGTTTGTTTAAGATTCGGTTCGAGGGTTTCATACCCTGTGCTTCATGAACCTAACAGATGCGGTTTTGTTTAGTTACAGGTATCCCTTCAGAACCTGGAGGACGCACGGTTCGATCTTCAGTTATAGTTGACCATCTAAAAATGATATTGGGTAGGCCTGGAACCTTTGCTTATGGGTAGTTTCTGTTAGATAACAAGTCGATTGGGTTGCTGGGTTTTTGCCTGTGTGTTGTTTTGTGAGATCTTTTCCACCTGTGCTGCGGTTCTCTTGGTTTAGTTCTATTTTCCGGTTCAACCCTTACGAGGGTTTCTTCGCCTGGTTGTCTGATGTCTAACCCTAACGAGGGTTTTGTCCCTTCATTCCCGGTTCAGGGTGTTGGATGTACACGACTCCGGTTTCGACAACGACTCTTCTGTTTGTAAATGCTGTACTAGTTTTGACTGTAAGACTGTATGTAACCCTTAAGGGTCTGGTTCGCTCTATTCCTTTTTAAACTGCATGATATTATATGGACTGTAATATGACTGTGTTGAATGAAATATAAGAGAAGAGATTTTACTTTGTGTACCTGTACATTTGATTTCTGATGATGCTCTGTCACTGCTTTGTATTTCTCTTAGTCATTGATTGGTATATTGTTTGTTGAACTGTTGCTGCATTCTCTGAGTCGTGACTCTGTTTGTTGGCCGGCAAGGCTTTCGAACTTTTCTTCTTTTCTACTCCTGGTTGCAATTTAATTTACAGTAACAAAAATATGATACCCATATGTGGAAGACTTTTCAATAAATTAGAAAGAAAATAACAAAAAGGAAGATGGACAGTTTCTGTAGGTACTTGAATGCTCTGCTTAGTTTTTATTCAGTCTTTTTTTCTAAGACAAAAAGGAACCTTGTTTTTCGTCACTGTTTTTCTTTTATAGCCTCTTGCAGTTACGACTTTCAGTTTGTTTGTTTGTTACAAAAACAGTTATGTATTCTGTTCTCTTAAAATACAACTGTTCAGATAATTAAAAGACTTTTAAAAGCAACCGATTGTCATTTTATTAACTCACCTAAACTAGCCTTCTCTTAACAATAAAACTAATTATCAAACTTAAGTGTAAAGAGCTGGAAAGTAAATCTCCTAACTACCTCTGACATGTAAAAATAAAATTAACAATAAAAGAAAAAAATATTTCCAGCAAGATCCGACAACTTTGGTGTCCTGCTCGTGAACCTGTTCGGGGTCTATCTGCTTCATCATTGGGAGCTGGATGCTCCTGCATCAGGCTCCCGGGGTGAGAAAAGATCATGACTCCTGTTCATGAGTTCTGCCACTGTTGTCCCTGTTCGTTCAATCTGTCTGGCGTCAAGCCATGCGCTGTCCTCTATTGGACGGTTCTTCCACTTGACCAGGTACTGAAAATAATTCTTCCGCCTAGTACGTCTGACTACCTGAGTTTCGAGGGTGCCTTCGATCTCAGGGGGTTGGACATAAGGCATCTATTTCTTCCAACTGTCTCTGTCTTCCTAGGTGTGCCACGTGGATTGTCCTGATTCATCCATCTTTTCTTCCAATAGTTCGCCTAGATAAGGAAACAAATCTGCCACATTGAAAATAGGCGATATGCCTATTCCAGGTGGTAGCTGGATTTCGTAGGCATTCGCTGAAAACTTCCACAAGATTTTGCAAGGTCCTATCTTCTTGAATTTTAATTTGTTGTACGTACCTTTAGGAAACCGCTCCTTGCGTAAGTGTACCAGAATTTCATCCCCTATCTCAAAATGGACTTCTCACCTCCTAAGATCTGCGTGTGCCTTATACTTCAAGCTGCTATCCTGTAACTTTGCCTTGACTTGTTCATGTAAATCTCGCATAGCATTTGCAAAATCTTCACCATCCGCGCTCCGTCGTTCCTGTAAACCCAGATCTCGAAGTTCATGTACTCCTCGTGGGTGCATTCCATAAAGAATCTGGAAAGGACTAAGACCAGTGCTACGATTCGGTGAATCATTGTAAGCAAACTCTGCTTGTGCCAGCACTCGGTCCCACATTCTAGAATTTTCTCCGACCAAGCTGCGTAACAGATTTCCTAGACTTCTGTTCACAACTTCTGTTTGGCCATCTGTCTGCGGATGGTAAGCAGAACTGTAGCTTAGTTGGGTATTCATTTTCTTCCATAAGGTTCGCCAGAAATGTCCAGTGAACTTTACATCCCTGTCTGATAGGATGGTTGTGGGTAAACCATGTAATCAGACAATCTCATTGAAAAACAAGTGAGCCACATAAGTAGCATCATTGGTTTTCCGACAAGGTACAAAATGTGCAATTTTTGAGAAACGGTCTACCACCACCATTACCGAATCGTATCCTTTCTGTGTCTTAGGCAATCCCAATACAAAATATAAACTCACAAAATCCCAAGGCCTGCCTGGAATAGGTAATGGCGTGTACAGTCCTGTGTTCTGGCTGTGTCCTTTTGCCAGTTGACACACCTTGCACTTAGTCACAAAACGTTGCACGTCCCATCTCATTTTCGGCCAAAAGTAAAAGTGACTAAGCTGTTCCAAAGTCTTGTCAATCCCAAAATGTCCAGCCAATCCCCCACTGTGTTTTTCTCGAATGATATTTTCCCTCATTGAACAGCTGGGGATACACAATTGTCCTCCCTTGAAAAGTAATTTCTCCTGTATATTATAGTCCACCCAAGGACTGTTTCCTCTTATTAAAGGATTTTGGCACGCTTCGTAAGCCTCTCTAAAATCTGGGTCTGTATTATATAGATCCCGCAAATGTTCGAATCCCAAAACCTGCACTGTGCTTTCCTGTAGTAACAAAGCTTTCCTACTCAATGCGTCAGCTACCTTGTTCGCTTGCCCGCTGATATGTTTCAGCATAAAATTAAAACTTTGTAGATACTCCACCCATTTAGCGTGCTTATGATTAAGCTTATGCTGCTGCATTACATATTGTAATGCAGAATTATCTGAGAACAGCACGAACTCGTTTCCCAGCAAGTAATGCCTCCAATGTCTTAATGCCTGTACTACTGCGTAAAATTCCTTATCGTAGGAGGAGTACTTCTGTCTACTTTCATTCAGTTTTTCACTGAAAAACGCCACGGGTCTGTCCTCTTGGCTGAGCACAGCCCCAATTGCTGTCCCACTTGCATCACAACGTACCTGAAACAGTTTTTGAAAGTCCGGTAGCCTAAGGATTGGTCTCTCCGTTATTTTCTTCTTCAGTAACTGAAAGCTCTTTTCCGTCGCTTCTGTCCATCGAAAAGGCTGGCTGGCCTTTTTGATGGTCTCCAACATAGGAGCACAGATCCTGCTAAATCTCTGATAAATTTTCTGTAGAAACTTGCTAGTCCATGAAAACTCCTTACCTCGAACAAATTCTTGGGTGACTGCCAATTCACGATTGCTGTCACTTTCTTTGGATCCATCTTCAATTCATTCTCTGCTATCACGAACCCCAGATAAATCAGCTCCTTCTGCAAAAATGTACACTTCTTCAGATTAATCAATAATTTATTCTGCTGTAGTTTTTCAAGCACTCTTCGTACATGCCGGAGGTGTTCTTCACGTGTTTTACTAAAAATCAGTATGTCATCCAAATAAACAATTACAAACTTTCCTATATATTCCTTGAGCATCTCATTCATGAGTCGCATAAAAGTGCTGGGAGCGTTGCTTAAACCGAACAGCATAACCAGCCATTCATATAAGCCCTCATTCGTTTTAAAGGCTGTTTTCCATTCGTCTCCCTCACGTATCCGTATTTGATGGTATCCACTTTTCAAATCTATCTTGGAGAAATAAGCCGCCCCACTCAAACAGTCCATCATATCATCCATGCGTGGTAAGGGAAACCTGTACCGTATGGTGATTTTGTTGATGGCTCTGGAATCAGTACACATCCGCCACTCTCCTCCCTTTTTGGGGGCGAGAACTGTCGGTACAGCACATGGGCTCAAACTCTCTCTGATTAACCCCTTATCCAATAGCTCCTGCACCTGCTTTTTAATTTCTTCGTTATCTTTAGGACTCATTCTATAAGCTGCCTTATTCGGTAAGCTGGCCCCTGGTATGAAATCAATATGATGGCTAATGCTCCTCTTGGGAGGTAGCTTATCCGGCAAGTCGTCTACTACTATATCTGCAAACTCCTCTAACATTTGCTGTATTTCTACAGGCAAATCTGCGATTTCTGTGTGCAACACAACTGTCCTAGCTCTCCTTACTACAACAAAATTCATCTCACTATTTTCAACCTGTTTCAAAAATTGTTTTCCGTTCACCAGTAACGCCTTTGGTTCACTTCCTTCAACTGCCTCTTTCTCCTCTTTGATGGGTACAAGGGTATGTTTAATCCCATCCTTCTCAAACTTATAACAATTCAGCATCCCATCATGTATCACTTTCCTGTCATATTGCCAAGGTCTGCCCAATAAAATGTGGCACACGTCCATTGGCATAATGTCGCAAACAATTATGTCTTTATAACGCCCAATCTGGAATTCCACTTCACTCTGTTCATCCACCAGTAACTGGTGTCCTTTCTGTAACCAAGACACTTGATAAGGAGTAGGGTGTTTCAGACGTTTCAACCCCAACTTTTCAACCATCTCAACTGACACCAGATTGTCAGTACTTCCGCTATCAATTATCATTTTGCAGCACTTACCTTGTGCTTTACAAACTGTTCTGAACAGAGCCTTCCGTTGCGTCTGTTCAATACTTTCAGCAATTGGCTTCACCAACACCTTATGCAATACTAGGGCTTCCCTTGTTTCTGGGGCGTTTTCTGCCTCTTGTGGAGGTGCTGCTGCCTCCTCCGGTTGTGCCATATAAGCACCTCTCTGTCCAGTAGTATCCGTCTCTGGGCATTCAAAAGAGCGGTGCCCCCACTTGTGGCATCTATAACACTGGTCTCTGGTTCCCCTTCCGCGACCGGTTCCTCTACCACGCTGGAATGATCTGCCACCCCTCATTCCATCTCCTCTCTCTGCTGTTCCCGAAGTCTTTGAACTGCTGGCTTCCTCATTGTTGCTGGCAGTTCGGCCCCTACCATAGGACTGGCCTCTTCCTCTGTTAGACCCACGTCCTCTCCGGGCGTTTTGTCTTCGGTTAAGCTTTTCTTCTGCTTTCACTGCACTCTGGTATGCCTCCTCTGTATTGTTGGGAGACAAAATACTTATCTCATCTAAAATTTCCATTCTCAGCCCATTCACATATCTGGCTGTTCTCTCTGCTGTGTCCTCTATATATCCTGCTCGTAAATTTACTCGGTAAAATTCCTCTGTATATTCCTTTACCGTCAGACCCCTTTGTCTTAAGTTCTGAGCTTGTCTATGCAACGAAATCTGGTAATCTCTTGGCAGAAATCTGCCCTTCAATTTAGCGACCATCCTTGCCCAGGTCTTTATCGGAGGCTTGTCCAGCCTTTTCCTCTCATTCTGGACACTGTCCCACCACAGTGTGGCGTGTCCCTTCAACTTCGTTGCTGCAAACTTGACCCTACGGTCTTCACTAATTTCTTCGCATTCAAAGTACTTGTCCATCTCGCTGATCCAATCTAAAACTACATCAATTGCTAAACTGCCATCATAAGTCGGTAAATCTGGTTTTGGTTTACTATTTGACAATAGCACAGACTTCAACAGTCTTACTTCAGGTGTGTCACCTTCATCTCCTTCTGCTGGTGCTTCCACTTCTTCATCACTCACGTCCCCTAATTCCGGATCTCTCCGTCTGCCTGCCTCTACTGCTTCTAATCGAGCAGTAAGAATTCTAAGTTCTTCCCTCAATGCCTCGTCTGCCATCCTTCGGGCACCTCTGCCTCGTCCTCGTCTGCCTACTTCCATTTCTCTCAGATCTCTTCAGCTTAACTGCTCTGATACCACTCTGATGGGTCCCAGCCCACGCTGGCGGACTTTAGCACTTTTATACCTCCACCTGTATGTATACATGTCTGACTACATGCTGATATTTTTCCCGCGCCTGTATTCGGTAGCTGAGGAATTAATGGTTCGCAGTAATGGCTCCGTCCTTGCCTCGGTATTGATACATAAACTAACCCTAATCTCGCCTTCGCGATACTTCGGTCTTTAGTCTTTGCACCTGGAGGGTTTCTGGAGCTCTGCTAAATGCTCTGGCCTGTGGAATGGTTACGTTTTCTGTCCTGTGGTTCAATGCTGAAAGATTGATGTTCCTCTGGCTCTGTTAATGGCGTGGGTTACTCTGGTAAGTTCTGTTTGTCGTCTGTTCAGCTATTTAGGGGAAGTTAGGCATATGCTGTCTGTTACACTTTTGTTTTGTGGGGATTCAACCAAGGGTTTCGCTCCTGGTACTGATCCGATGTCTGTTCATTCTTTGTGTATGAAATGTATGCCTCTGTCGTGCGTTCTTCTCTGTATCTTGGATATCCAATTCTTGGTTTCGGGAACCGTTGCTGCTTCGCTGTCCGAGCAGGTCGATGGCATGCGTGGAAGACTTTTCACTCTGGTAAGTTACCTTGTCCCTGATTTCAATCTCTGGTTCTCCATCGTATAAACCCTGATCCGTTTGCTCCTTTGCTCGTTCAGTTGTCTATGGTGTCTCTGGTTCTGGTTTGGTGGCTTTCCCGCACATGGCTTTCAGGTAAATTATTATACCCTACACTCGTTTGCCTTTGCAGTTTGTTTATGATTTGGTTCGAGGGTTTCATACCCTGTGTCTTACGAACCCTAACAGCTGCGGTTTTGTTTGGTTGCAGGTTTCTCTTCGGAACCTGGAGGACGCACGGTTCGATCTTCTGTTACAGTTGACCATCCAAAAAATGATATTGGGTAGGCCTGGAACCTTTGTTTATGGGTAGTTTCTGTTAGATAACAAGTCGACTGGGTTACTGGGTTTTTGCCTGTGTGTTGTTTTATGAGATCTTTTCCACCTGTGTTGCGGCTCTCTTGGTTTAGTTCTGTTTTTCAGTTCAACCCTTACGAGGGTTTCTTCGCCTGGTTGTCGGATGTCTAACCCTAACGAGGGTTTTGTCCCTTCATTCCTGGTTCAGGGTGTTGGATGTACACGACTCTGGTTTCGATAACGACTCTTCTGTTTATAAGTGCTGTACTAGTTTTGACTATAAAGCTATATGTAACCCTTAAGGGTCTGGTTCGCTCTATTCCTTTTTAAACTGCATGATATTGTATGGACTGTAATATAACTGTGTTGAAGGAAATATAAGAGAAGGAATTTTACTTTGTGTACCTGTACATTTGATTTCTGATGATGCTCTGTCACTGCTTTATATTTCTCTTAGTCGTTGATTGGTATGTTGTCTGTTGAACTGTGGCCGCGTTCTCTGAGTCGTGACTCTGTTTGCTGGCCGGCAAGGCTTTCGAACTTCGCTTCTTTTCTACTCCTGGTTGCAATTTAATTTACAGTAACAAAAAGATGATACCCATATGTGGGAGACTATTCAATAAATTAGAAAGTAAATAACAGAAAGGAAGATGGACAGTTTCTGTAGGTACTTGAATGCTCTGCTTAGTTTTTATTATTCAGTCTTTCAATTCTTCTTTTCTCTAAGACAAAAAAGGAACCTTCTTTTTCATCACTGTGTTACTTTTATAGCCTCTTGCAGTTACGGCTTTCAGTTTGTTTGTCTGTTACAAAAACAGTTATGTATTCTGTTCTCTTAAAATACAACTGTTCAGATAATTAAAAGACTTTTAAAAGCAACCGACTGTCATTTTCTTAACTCACCTAAACTAGCCTTCTCTTGACAATAAACTAATTAACAAACTTAAGTGTAAAAACTGGAAAGTAAATTTCCTAACTACCTCTGACCTGTAAAAATAAAACTAACAATAAAAGAAAAATATTTCCAGCAGGATCCGACAACTTTGGTGTCCTGCTCGTGAACCTGTTCGGGGTCTATCTACTTCATCATTGGGAGCTGGATGCTCCTGCATTCATATAATATTGGATTGTATAATATTAGGGAGTCGTAATATTGTTTTCTAATATAGGGAGTTCTAATGTTGGTTTTAATATTGGTTAATATTAGGTTTATAATATTGGGGCTAATATTAGGGTTCATAATATTGGTTTTATAATATAGGATTTTTAATATATGGTTTTTAATATATAACTTTTAATTTTTGTTTGCATTGTGATAAACATTGTCACAATGTGACAATAATTGTTGCAATGTTACATTACATTGCAATGTATCCAATGTCGCATTGTGACATTAGAAAAAATTTCAATCACATTTACTAATGTGGTTGACTATGTTTGTTAACTATTTTTTGACACTCAACACTTTTCAACTTCAGTCAAACATAAATACCTATTATTATTATTGATTATATTAATATTGAAATATAGTCAACCACATTGGTCATCAAAGTGAAACAAAGTAAACCTTTATAATCACTATTTAAATTCTTCACCGTAACCAAAATTTATCGCTATGACATCATTATCATAATGTTACATTACATTGTAATTTATCCAATGTCGCATTGTAAAATTAGAAAATTAGTCAACCACATTTACTAATGTAGTTTACTATGTTCAATTATGTTTGATTTTAAAAACTCTTCAACTTCAGTTGAGCACAATCATCTATTATATAATTGATTAATATTAATAATTAAACATAGTCAACCACATTAGTCAAGTAATTTCACCCTGTATAGTCAATATTTAAATAGTTTACCATGATGAAATTTGGTCAACCCTATGTTTATCATATTTAACTATAGTCAATCTCATTCACCATATTTAACATTTGGGTTTATAATATTAGGGTTTAATATAACTATTTATAATATTGAATAGACAATATAGGTTGTTTAATATATTATGTTTATAATATTCAGTTTATGATATTAGGGCTTAACATTAGAATTGAAATATTAGGTTTTATAATATTGGGTTTAAAATATTTGGTTTTATAAGGTAGGCTTTATAATATTAGTTTTTTAATATTGAGTTCAATATTAGAGTTTATAATATATAGGGTTTAATTTTTGTCACATTGTGACAAACATTGTTGCAATGTGACAATCATTGTTGCAATCTTAGATTACATTTCAATTTATCTAATGTCACATTGCAACATTACAAAATTAGTCAACCAAATTTACTAATGTGGCAACCTATTTTCGACTATGTTTGTTGACTATTTTTTACAGTCAACACTCTTCAACTTCAGTCAAACATAATTGTCTTTATTGTTATTGATTAATGTTAATAGTAAAACATAGCCAATCACATTAGTCAACAAAGTCAAACAAATTCAACCTTTATAGTCATTACTTAAATTGTTGACCCTGATCAAACTTTGTCGCAATGTGAAATCATTGTCGTAATGTTACATTATATTGCAATTTATCTAACGTCACATTGCAACATTACAAAATTTGTTAGGTGCATTTACTAATGTGGTTGACTATGTTCAATTAGGTTTGAAATTGAACACCCTTCAACTTTGGTCAAACATAACCATCTATTAATATTATTGATTAATATTAATAGCCAAACATAGTCCAACCAGATTAGTCAAACAATGTTACCTTCTATAGTCAATGTCTATATAGTTGATCATGATGAAACTTGGTCAACCTTATGTTTACCATATTTAACAACGGTCAACCTCATTCACCATAGTTTACATTTGGGTTTATAATATTGGGTGTTTAATATATATGATTTAATATATATGGTTTATAATATTAGGGTTTAATATTAAGTTTATAATATTGGGTTTATCATTAGGGTTTATAATGTATAGGATTTAATATATAGGGTAACTTATAATATTATGGTTTAATATGTTAGGGTTTATAAATTTAGGGTTTATAATATTGAGTTTATAATATTAGGTTTATAATTTTGGGTTTATGTTTTTAATATTAGGTTTATAATATTAGGGTTTAATATTAGGTATTATAAATTTGGGTTTAAAATATTTGGTTTTATAATATTAGGTTTAAAATATTGGGTTCTAATATTAGGGTTTATAATATCAATCACATGCACATTCACATTGCAATTTATCCAATGTCGTATTGCGGCATTACAAAATTTGTCAACCACATTCACTAATTTGGTTGACTATGGTTGATTATGTTTGACAATCAACACTCTTCAACTTCAGTTGAGCATAGTCAACCATTAATATTATTAATCAATATTAATAATCAAACATAGTCAACCATAATATTCAAACAATATCACCCTCTATAGTCTGTTTAAATAGTAGACCATGATGAAACTTGGTTGACCCTATTTTTCCTATATTTAATAATAGTCAACTTCATTCACCATATTTAACATTTGGGTTTATAATATTAGGGTTTATAACATTGGGATTTATAATATTGGGTTTAGTATTAGGGTTTATAATATAGGATGTTTAATATATAGAGTATAATATTAGGGTTCATAATATACAATTTAACACTAGGGTTTATAATATTGCATTTAATATTGAGGTTTATAATATTGGATTTAATATTAGGGTTATAATATTGTGTTTATAACATATAGGATTTAAAATATTAGAGTTGAATATATTATAATTTTATATCACATTTATAATATAGGGTTTCAATGTTAATTGAAACTTACTCACTTTGGTTGAAAACTTACATTACTTATATTACAACCATATAATTAAAACCCTATTAAAACATATATTGAAACCCTAATATTAAAATCCAATATTTTAAGACCTAATATTATAAAACGTAATTATTACTTATAAATATACAATAATTTATATTAATATTAATATTAAATCTACCATACACCTAATAATTATTAATGTGGTTGATATACACCTATACATTTATTAAGGTGGTTGTGCTAGTATATAACATGCAATTATGATGCATAATAGTTTTAATACACACACACATATTTGAAGGGAAAGTATTCTATCTCTCTCTTTGGGGGCGAGAGTGAGGGTCCATATAATAATATTCATAAGCACCTTGCCATTAAAACAATATTTCTCATCATCATGTCATTCAAAGGGAAATAAGAACCATTTTTCCTAATTACTAAGATAATCCCTTGACCAATTATATATAATAAATATGTAATTGATAATATTTTTAATATGTGGAAATTTTATTGATAATACATTCAATGATGGTAGTTTCAATATTGATAATAGATTTTTGTGTCATTGATCTATTTTCAATCATTTTAGTTTAAATATTTAATATTTTGAAATAGTTGTGCTAATAAGAGTAAATGTCTACCATATTTTTCATCTTTTATATTTCAATCGACTTATGAAAATACCATCTTATATACCAATCAACGTATGAAAACGATATCAATGTATATAAACTACATTTACTAATATAATTTTGCTAGTAATATATTAAAACAAAATATTTATGCTTAAAATATTTTAATTTAGGATAAATATGTTATTTAAAACATTGATAAAATATTTATAAAATTAGATATTGTAAAATAACTATCAAATGTAAAATCATTGATTACAAGCACGCCAAATACAAACCACCAGAACCAATTTTAATATATACTTCATATTCCTTGCACTACATGTGATAAACGGTTTTGTTTCAGTATAGATCAATTTGAGTCAATTCGATGGAAACCTGTAAATTTAAAGCTCTATTATTGTTTATTCTCAATGATTGTTTTCATTATATGTTGAAATATACACCATTGGCGAAATTCCCAAATGTTTAATAAGATTTTGACTAGAAGAACATCTTTCATGCAAGGCTCGCAATGTCTAGAGTGAGGGTTCCCTAGTTTCCAGTAATAGGGTACCATTAAGATGATCAAGGAACATTATAGGTCATTGAGTTATCATGGACAACTTCTGTTAGATGGCTATTAGTTTTGGTTTTGATGTTTGTGCTTTTTCTTGGTCTTCACAGCTTTCCTCATAGAGGTGTATTGTTGATATATTGGTAGTAGAGGATCTCCTTGTTTTTTTGACGTGGCTTTTGTGGTATTGGTGGAGACATAACGAATTTGTTATTTAATCACTTGGTAGAGGGTCAAAGCTAATATATCCACCTTTTTTGGTGCAATTTTTGTTACAAGATTGTGGTGATTTATTCTAAGAGGTGACAATGTGAACTATGATTTTCCTTACTATAAAAGAGGTTGATATTAACCATAGTGATAGTTTATTGGAAAGTTGTTACTTTTGGTGTTGCTAAGTTATATTTAAGGTTTAGAAAATGATTGGTTTTTTCATTGATACATGATTGATAGGTTTTTTGGTGGGCTACGCAATGATACTACTATGATTTCCTCCTTCAAGATAGTGACTATTGGTGTTTTGGTATATTCCATCACTAGTGGTTATTACTTTAGAAAGCTGATGTGATCAAATTTATGGTGATTGAGTGGGAGTCTGATTCAAATTTCACTATGAGAGGGCTAGATTTTGGTGTTTTCTTGAGTAATTTCAGAGGCAATAAACTTGGATCATGTTATTCTCATATGTTTCAATAATGGTTCCACTTATGCCATTAGGAATGTTATTAGAAGTTTGTGCTTGGTATTTTGTTACTTTTAGTGGGAATTAGATGGTGTCATTTGGTTTTATACCTATTTGAGTGAATTTGTTGGCTTTCTTTGGAGTGGTGTGTGGATAGGACTTCCCATTTATTATTTGAAGATTTCACATTTATTATTTTTCCTCCTAATGGTTGGAGTGGTGGTTGTGGGTGGTTTGGATCTATTAGGTTATCACTCTTTGTAGTAGATGTGTGGAGGAGTTAGGTTTCCTAGAGGTGGATTATATGCCACCTTTAAATGTCTCTTTATTCAGCGTGTACTTGATGGTTTATTCCAAGGTGAGGACATTGTCTCACTAGATGGAGCTGGATTGCTGGTAATATATTCATAGTTCGGGACAACTGGTGATTTAATGGGTAGCCGCGAATTGTTTTCATTTTATGAACTTATTTGACCGATAGAGGAGGTGGAAAACATTATTATTCACATAAAAAAAACATGGGGAATTCCGTCCATACTAATAAGGGAGATTGGCCTGCATTTTGGTCCTTCCATACTCTACATTGGAATAAATATTGCCAAGGTAACAAGTCAAAGGTTGTCAAGGTATTTCCATAGATTGAAGTATTTATTTTTGGTGAGGATGTTATGTTGGGAAAAGTCTTTGGGATTCGCAAACATACTGTAGTTGGTTGTTGGGAATTTAATGTTGTTTATCTGAATTAAATGGAGGATTAGATATATAATAATTGGGTTAATATCTTGGAATATTGGTCGAAGGTCAGTTTTCTACTAAATAGTTGGTTTTGTATCCACTTTTGGTATCCAAATGATGTTGAGCGTATCCTTTTGTGGGTTAAGGTTCATGGTAGAGGCGTACTATGCCTTTCGCATTGACACATTGGATTTAATTTAGTCAATTATTTTTCTAAACATAAGAATATGTGGGTCAAGCTACCTAGCTTGCTTATTGAACTTTGGATGAGGAAATCTCTGGAGTAGATATGTGATTAAATTGGAAAATTTATATATTTGGATGAATGTAGTATTGTTTCATCTAATAAAAAGATGGCCTGGATCCTTGTTGAAGTGGATTTTATGGTGGGTTAATGGAATATATATATATCTCAAGTGGGATGGTAATGAAAACCTTTAGCGCATTGACTATATTTGTATTCTATTTTGATGCTTAAGGTGCCATCAAGCTGGTCATCATGTCCAATAGAGTGGGGAAGATCACATCCTTGGTCTCATAATTCTTCTATATCGGTAGGGTTTAGGTGTAACTCTTTGGAGACAAGATTGTCGAATCTTTTTGTTGAGGTAACTTTAGATCAAGTGGATTTTGTATCTCTAGGTAAGTATTATTTTTCCTTTTATCCCCCTATTTCAAAGGATGTCCTCTAATGATGGATTATGTGGACCTAGATTCTCCATCTACTCCATTTCTTGTTCTTTCATAGGGTGAATTGGCATTGACTTGTGTTAATCCTATTATTAAAACTAGGATGGGGATTGGTTCTTTGAATCGCGAAACTATCCATGTTTTGTGGTTTTGTCCACCTTCTTTGTGCCACTGTTCAACTCTCTCTTCTAAGGAGGATTTTTCAAGATATTTCAAATATGGACTTTTTGTTCATGGCATAGTTGGTGTGGATGAGATTATTCCTCAACCCCATACACATATCTTGTTTGGGTCTATTAATGAGACTCAATCGGTGGATTATAATACTATTACTACACGTTGTGTCAATCCCTCTCTAAGTGGACCTACACTTGGGGTTTTTGCAGATTCCATTCAGACATTAGAACCACTTTCAATATTTTTATCGATATTTTCTTCACAGATTGCAGTACGTGATCTTAAATCTTTGTTGAATTTCACCTTGTGTAGTAAGAAACACATGGATTGATTAGCTTGAGAACCTATTTCATATGTGGTGAATATTGTATCCGAACATTCTACTCCTCCACCAACTAACTAGTCAATTGTTGACTCTCCTAGGGTCCTTAGAAATCATCCCTTTGCCTTTGGGAATACATGATCATTATGTCTCTAAACATCTAAGGATTAGGGAGAGCCTAAAAAAAAATCCTTGTGAGATCTAATCAACTGAATCAAACCATTTTTTATTCTCATGCAAGAGACTATCACTACTTTGGTGAAGGCTCAACCATATTTTCTCAACATTTGTTATAGGTGGAATCTTTGTGCTATGGATAAACATGGGCTATCTGGTCATTTGGTATCCATTTGGGACCCTCATATTACTAGATTCTCATCTTATAAATCATGTGCATGTATCTTATTATCTCATTTTTTAGGGGTATTGACAAACATGTGCATGTCGTTAATTGTTATGGACCATTTTGATCAAGATAGGTTTTCTCAGAGCAACTGGTACTGAATCATATCTTTGGTTTGGGATCCTTGATTGTTATAGGGGATTTAAATATCATTATGTTGGTCGAGGAAGGTTGGGGTGGTAATTACAAATTGGACCCTTTGGCGGAATTCTTCTTGCAGATGTTTTCTAGGAATCATTTGGTTGATGTAGCTTCATTGACACAACATAAAACTTGTGGTAATGGTGGAATTGGTAAGGATGGGGTGGAAAAAATATTGGATTGATTCCTGATTAAGGAGGATTTTCTTGAGAATATGGGAAAGTCACATACCTGAGTACAACCTACAAGTATCTCGGACCATTTCACTATTTTATGCAATGGAAAGATGAATACAAATATAAGGATCTTCCTTATAAGTTCAATCATACTTGGCTTATAGATATGGAGCTCAATAGTATTATTAGACATTGGTGGTATTCGGATATGGATATCCTATTTGACTCTCAAATGGATGAGCTATCTTATAAGTTGAAAGAATTGAAAAAAATGGTGAAAGAGTGGGAGAAGGATAAAAACAAAATAATATAGTTGAATTAAAAGAAATTGACACGTTGCAAAAGATTATGTCAGATCCTATCCATCCAAATATATAGTATGAACATAATACATAGACACTTGTGGAATTGGAGAATAGAAAGATAATTGTACTTCATCAACAAGACGTAGGGTGGAGATTAAAGAGTCAGGTGATTTGGGTTAAATCCAGAGAGTAATATGAAATATTTTCAAAACTTTTCATCTATGTGAAGGAAAAAGAATGTTAGCTAGGAGATTAAGGATGCGCCTAGAAATACATATCATTATATAGGGCATACACAAGAAGAAGCCATCCAATATTTTGAAGTTATTTATCAAGACAAAGATGATCTTAAGATTGTTAATCAACTTCAGGTGATTAATGCATATTAGACTATTATTACATAGGAGGATTCTAATTATATTCATAGCCAAGTTACTTTAAAGGAAGTGGAAAAGTTATTGAATTCTTTCACCGGGGACAAAATCTCTAACCTAGATGTTTCTCTAGTGGAGTTATTTTTGCACTTATTTGATATTTTGAGTGGAGAATTGTTATTGTTGGTTGACAAGTCTAGAAATATAAAAGTGATATCGAGTGCATTGAACTCAACCTTCATTACTCTTGTTCCTAATACTAATAATTCATGTACATTTCATGACTTTAGGCCTATATCCTTGTGTAATTTGGTTTATAAGTTGATATTCAATATTATTTGTATTCAATTGACAGATAAATTGTTAGTTTCCATCTCCTTGGATAAATTCAACCTTTTGAAACAGCATAAGATTCATGATTCCATTGTTGTGGCTCAAGAATGTTTGAATATTATAAAGCTAAGCATCTATAGACTCTCATTCTTAAGTTAGATTTGATTAAACCCCATGATTATGTGGACTGATCATTTCTACAATTGGCACTAGTTAATATTAGTCTCACATTTAATGTTGTTCAATGGATCATGGCGTGTATTACTTCTATTTTGTTTGTGACATTGGTCAATGGTATCCCTAATCGCTTTTTTAAGGCTTATAGAGGTTTTCTTCAGGGTTTCTCTTTGTCTCCTTTGCTATTTTTTATTTTTATTGAGAGTCTCAATCTGATTTTACTTGAGAAGCTTAATAACCAAATCTCATGGATTTGAGTGTCAAAGCACATCACCTTTTTTCATCTCTTCTTTGTGGACAATATTATTTTACTTGGGTTGTGAGCTTTAATGGAGTGGTATATTTTTTATAAAGTGGTTGATATATTTTTATTTGCCACAAGGTTTGTGTTAGCAAATACAAGTCTATTTTGATTGAGAATGAAGTGGATCTTGTGATTTGCAATGATATTATAAAACTATTTGATATCAAAGTAAAATCATTATGACAAGGTTTTAAATACTAGGGATTCATGTTAAGGCCAAATAATTATAAGGTAGAATATTGGAAATGGATTGTGGGAAAATTTGAGAGGAAACTTTCTACTTGGACTCATAGATGGCTTACCATTAGGAGTAGGATAATTCTTGCAAAATATGTACTTTAGAATATGGTTTTTTATTAAACACATCTCATCTTGATTCCCAAATCTATTTTGAAATTCATCACATCTAGGGAATAAGATTGAATATTGAATTTGAAGCTGGATGATAGGGAGCTCTGCAATGTGAACTAGGGTTTGAGTTAGGGTTTGGCGCTGGTAACCATGGCAGGTCGTGGAGGAGGGAGTTTTTCTTCCTCGTACAGTCAAATAGATGTGAATAGAAGTAAGGAAACTGATATGCATCACTTCAAGAAACCAATAGAGATGATAACTGAGGATACCAACACAGAAAATATCAAACCTCACAAACAAAGAGAAAAACATTAGGAAGAAAGCAGGGAGAAGAGGAAAGAGGGCAGCAGTCAGAAAGCGGCACCTTTGAGGGTGACAGGGTTCTGCAAACCCAAGTCGACCATTACTCCCTGGGTTGTTTTAAGTGACCGAACACTATAGGTGCACAAAGATCACATGGCAGAACACATAATCATATGCAAATTTATGGGGATTTGGCCGATGGAGAAGGCCTTACATGCATGGATAAGGAACCACTGGAAACCCAGGGGGGAAAT
>APFE030373249.1:0-11572 GCA_000404065.3 Pinus taeda
TAGGTATAAGTATATGGATATTATTTTCTAAAGTTTAACCACAAATTCACTTAAAAATAATAAGAATTAATAATGTTTTGGAAAACACAATGGTAACCCATTTAATGATGAAAGTGAAGCTGATGTGGTGACATGGTGGTGGAATAGAGGTGAGAAAATGTGTGAATGGAGTGAAAGTGGATGTATTTTAAGGATAATTCATAGGCCCAACAATCCCAAATCGGTATGCCTATTTGCTTTTGGCCTTCTCTTTGAGTTCTTTGAAAAAAGGTATTATGATAGCCAAATAGAGATCGTATGCCAAAGTTATGACCCTGGGAGGTTGATGTACCAATTTATGCAAACGGGGCCCACAGTTTTGGCACTTCATCTCCTAGGGTTAGTTTTCTGGACGTTTAGGGTTTTCCACTGTTTCTCAATAATAAATAGGCCTTTGAGCCTCATTGTAACACAATTCAGAGGCATGTAGATGCCATATCTCTTCTCAGAGATAAGATACAATCGTCTGAGCTAGTTTACTTCCATTTATGTATGTAAGCATATTTCGGTTCTTTGATATTAATGAAATGAAGTTTTATTTATGTCGCATCTTTGTGTTTAGGTGTATATCTATATTTTTTGCGTTCCTACATAATTATGGATCAGTGGTATTAGAGCGGTATGCTATTTCTCTATTTTTCTTTGCATGTCCCCAACGAGGTCCGGGTATAAGAAGTTAGGGCTCGATATGGTTGAACCTTCGCAAGACTAGCCTCGCAAACCATGCTGGCCTCCCATGGTGGAAGAAAAGAAAGACAAGGCGGAAGTAGATCCTTTCAATATATTGCTCGAGGAAGCCCTCAAGTGACAAAGGAATGCGATGATGGATAACCTTTCCCGGATCCTTCGGTGACTACTCACAGGCGACACATCTTCTTCCAATAGCCACTCTGGAGGCATCACTCCTTTTGAGGTAGAAGTTAACTTTGACATTCCCATATTTGAAGGACAAATAGTTGCAGATTTTGTAGATAGATGGTTATATCCATTGGAAGGATATTTTTCAGTTCATGACTTTTCCAATCAACAAAAGATTACTTTTGCACTCCTCAAAGTTTCCCCACATGTCAAGGACTAGTGGGAAACCTACTATGAACAAAAGGACAAGAGGGAATCCTCACTGCTTTGAGTCAGACCCACTTGGAATTCTTTTTGAGACATCATCAAGGAACAATATTACCCTGTTGGGAGCTATGAAGATAAATACATAAAGTGAACCACTCTACGGCAGGGAAGAGACCAAGATGTGTCGGATTTTATAAATGTTTTCCATACCCTTCGCACGAAACTGGGTATTAAGGATTCTAAGCAGAATTTGGTACTCAAGTATCGTGGCTGTCTACACAAGTATATCCAGGACGAGATGGAGTTCCTGGAAATATCCTTGCTTGGTGTCATCTATCAATACGCTGTAAAGATAAAGCATAAATTTAAGCAGAAGAAGAAAGACTTTGGATCTGCGAATCTGAACCAAGGGAAAGGTGCCCCCAAACTGCAAAACAAAGGAAAAAACCAAAGTGGGGTGACCCAAGACAACCCACCAAAGCTGCAAAAAAAGAACAACATGATGAAGACAATGAAGGACACAAGGAAATGGTGTGAGTTCCATAAGAGCCCCACTCACAACACAAGTGAGTGTCAAGCCAAGAAGTTATTGGTAGCTGAGTTGAAGGCTTCTGAATCAAATGCATGTTCTAAATCTGAGTCATAAATCGAGAAGGGGAATGACAAAAGGAAGAATATCATCAATGCAGAGCCTAGTGCCACCCTTACCACCACCAAGATCCAGAAGGATGATATTGAACATCCAGAGGAAGGGGAGTGACTCTTCCACTCACAAACGTGGGTGAAGGGTTCTTTGTTGTAGTTCATTGTTGATAATGGGAGTGAAAAGAACCTCATTTCAGCAGAGGTCATGAAGCGGTTGGGCCTACCGACCACACCACACCAGCAGTTGTACACCATCAAGTGGCTTCATCAAGGGTGATATCTTTGCGTCAGCCAACAGTGCCACCTTCCGTAAAACATCAAGCCCTTCACATATGAGGTGTTGTGTGATGTTTCCCCTCTTGAAGTTTGTGATGTTTTATTTGTCCAACCATACTTATGGAAGTGTCGTGTTTTGTATGAGTATAGGCCTTGCACTGTTATTATTACTTTAGGCAATAAGTTGTACATGATACCAGAGGTAGCACTGCCTATCATTGTTTCTTTGATCACTGCGAAGCAATGTAGTAAGATAATTTCCCAAACCAGGATTTTTTTTTCCCTTATGATTCACCCTCAAGGAAAGAAGAAGATTGTGGCCATGAACACTAGACACGGCTCCTACGCATGACAAAAATAGATGGGCAAGGTTGTAGACGAGTACAAAGACATCTCCACCTCACCCATAGGGGTACCTCTACATTGCCAGGTCAAGCACTCCATCGATCTGATCCCAGGTGTGCCGCTACCTAATGGACCGATCTATCGACACTCTGTTTTGGAGAATGATGAAATCAAGAGGCAGTTTCAGGAGTTGTTGCAGAAAGGGCACATAAGGCTAAGTTCATCACCCTATGGGAGCCTGATCATGTTGGTACAAAAGAAGGAAGGGACTTGGAGACTTTGTATTGATTATCATATGCTGAACAAGATCACTATTCGGAATAGGTATCCAATCCCACAAATTGATGACCTTATGGAACAACTTAAGGGGTTCAAATATTTCATTAATATTGACTTGAAGCCTGTTTATCACCAGGTACTATCGAACCCTCCAATGTGTAGAAGAATGACTTCAAATCCAAGGAGGTCTTTTTCAAATGGCTGGTCATGCATTTCAGGTTGACGAATTCACCCGCAACCTCCATGAGGATGATGGACGACATCTTGAGACCCTTCACCAACTCATTTGTGGTGTTGTATTTGGATGAAATTTTGATCTTCAGCCATATTTGGAAAGAACACCTCCACCATATTCTACAAGTCCTCCAAACCTTGCGGCAACACAAGTTGTGTGCCAATTTAGAGAAATGCACTTTTGGTATGACCTAGGTTCAATATTTGGGGTACATAATTTATGAGTGGGTTGTGCATGTGGACCTAGCCAAGATACAAGTCATTCGGTATTGGCCAACCCCAACCACTTTAACAGAGCTCCATAACCTTCAAGGTCTTGCCAACTTCTACCACACGTTCATGTTTGGGTTCTCTCATATAACTTGGCCTTTGAGTCAAGTCACCAAGGTAGGAGTGAAAGAAAATTTATTTTGGTCTGAACCCCAACAGAAGGTGTTTGTCGAATTGAAGCATCACCTTTGCTCTGCACTAGTGCTCACATTACCAGACCTACAACAACCTTTTGTGATCAAGACAAATGCCTCTAACTATGCTATTGGTGCAGTTCTTCTCCAATAGGGGCATCTAGTGGCATATCACAGCGAGACACTTTCAGACGCGTTCTAAAAGTATCCCACCTATGAAAAAGTGATGTATTCCATTGTGCGGGTCTACCGACAATGTAAGAATTACATTCTGGGGAAGGAAACAGTCACCCACATAGACCACCAACCCCTGCAATTCATACAGACACTAACCACCAGTCATGGTGCTGACCACTGGGCTTGACTCTTGTGGGAGCGAAGCTGTGAGGTGGTTGCATCTTTATAAGAGCGATCCAGAATTTAGAAAGACATACCAGACACTCCTGGAAGGAAAGCAAGTTCCAAATTTTCACCTCTAGGATGCATTGTTATGCCACCTGGGGCACCTCTATGTTCCTTCAATACAGCATGCTAAGATGATTTGAGAGGTGCACTACAGTCGGATCGCTGGACATTTCAGGGTAGAGAAAATAGTGGCAGTGCTACAAAAGTATTTTTGTTGGCCGAACCTTCGACAGGATGTTGGGAAGTACATCAAATCCTGCACTTCTTGCACCATTGCCAAATCGACCAACAAGAAGCAAGCCCTATATACTCCTCTACCTACTCCTAGTTAACCTTGGGAATCCATCTCCATAGATTACATGTCAGGCCTTCCTTTTACTAATCATGGCAATGACCGCGTTTTCGTGGTCGTCGACAAATTCTCTAAGATGGCCATTCTATCAGCCAAAAAGAAGAGTATCATAGTAAAATCCACTATGAAGCTATTCTTTGAATGAGTGTGGGTACATTATGGATCCCACAGTCCATTATCTCAGATCGGGACTACATTTTTCTAGCTACATTTTGGTCAGGTCTCTGATTGATGTTGTATACCAAGTTCACTAAGTCCACGACTTTACACCACTAAACTAATGACCAAACATAAGTCGTCAACAGGATGATTGTACACATTCTACATATTTACAATTTAAAGAATCCACGCACATGGGATGAAAGGCTCCCATATGTCCAACACTGCTACAACAGAGCTCTCCATAGCTCAACTGGCCACAACCCCTTTTAGGGGGGGTTGGGATTCCATTCATTATGTCCCATTGAAGTGGCCATACCATTTGCGGCTACTCAAGGATATTCGGCTCATGTCCAGTCTAAAGCTGACAGGGCTAATGACTTCATTGGGTGCATTCATCACATCTGCCAGCAGGTCCATGACATATTGGACAAAGGAAATGCTAAATACATGCAATTTCATGATCAACATCAGGTTCCACACAAGTTCCAAATGGGTGACAAATTTTAGTTACATTTGCAGAAGGAGTGCCTTGTTGGGCCCAACCACAAGCTTCACCCACTCCAATATGGGCCTTACACCATCACTAAGGTTGTAGGGGACAATGCTTTCGAGCCCAAAATTCCATCATTCCTTGGCCTTCATATAGTTTTCAATGTGGACTGCCTTTGACCATACTTTCCACCATTACTGGACAAATCAGACATTGTGAAGCAAATCACACCAATAGAGTTAAAACCAGACTACATGGAACAGGCCACAAATGATCGGATCATGGACACACAAATCAAGAACACCCGCTAGTAGAAGATCCAATTATACCAGGTTATCAAAGCTGACCAATTCCTACACCAAGGCAAGTGGCTCACTAGGGACCAAGTTCAGCAGAAGTTTCCCCATCTCATGGAGGCACTGAGCACAATGGGGACCATTTCTTTCTAAGGGGGGAGGACTGGTCCAGGTGGATATTGGTGGCCACCTGCCTATTCCACTTGGACCCCCACCGTTGATTCCTTTCAATTTCCTTAATTGTAACACACTTACTATTTCTGGTAGTTTTTGGAGTCCTAAACTTCTGAAGCCATTTTGAGGGACTAAAAGACGTTTTTAGGGAAAATGGAGATACCAAAAATGTTTCAAACCATTGTAGCCTTTTCATTTTTAGCCTCCTCTTCAACATCTTCAAAACGAGGTAATATAATAGTCAAATGGAGATCGTATGCCAAAGTTACAACCCCAGAAAGTTGATGTATTGCTTTACCCAAACGGGGCCCACAATTTTGGCGCTTCATCTCCTAGGGTTAGGTTTTTGGATGTTTAGGATTTTCCATTGTTTCTCAATAATAAATAGGCCTTTGAGCCTCATTGTAACATAGTTTAGAAGCATGTACCCACCACATCTCTTTTCAGAGATAAGCTACCATTGTTCGAGCTAGTTTATTTCCATTTTTGTATGTAAGCATATTTCATTTCTTTGATATTAATGAAATGAAGTTTTGTTTCTATTGCATCTCTGTGTTTATGTGTATATCTATATTTTATTGCACTCCTGCATAATTCTGGATCACACATCCACAAGAAGATTCCAAGGTTTGTTGAAAAATGGTATTCATCGAAAAGGTAGACATGTGGATTGGATGAAAGTAGTGGTTGTGACACACCTTTCTTCGCACATGCGAGACCTTTTTCTTGTGCAATTTTTTTTCTTCAGGTTTTTATATTTTTTGTTGCACATCTTTTTTTATCTGTTTTAATTGTTCATATCTTTGTGGTTGCAAGTCAGGAATGACTATGGTTTCTTCAGTATTAATTTCATTATATGTGACCCCGACCTTCTAGCTGTTAGGTTAGGAGTAGGATTAGTTGCATCCTAGTTTCCCTTTCTTGCACTCATTATGCACCCTTTCCCTGTTGTATGTCCTCATTTTTTTATTTTGATTCTATATCATGTTTGCTTTAGCCATTTTTTTCTCTTGTCTTCTGGTTATGTTTCCTTGCTGCGTGTTTTCTTTCTTTTCATGTTGTTTTTCTTTCTTGTTGAGTTCTTCCTTTTGTTTTCATCATGTGAATAAGTAGTGCGCTTGGACCTATTTTGGCTTCTTAATATGTGTGTGGCTGAACTATAAAGAGTCTTGTGACATTTCAACATTTAGCTAGTCTTATATCCGTCTTCCTTGTGTTGGTTACATGTTTTGGCAAATGAAGTTCCGATAGAAAATACGATCCATCTGTAAGGAGAGTTTTGGTCCAAACATGAACCCACTTCTAGTTTGGAAACCTCATGCCTATACTCGATTTTTTCTGCTTTGGTTTTCTTAAGCTTACCCAACTAGTAGAAACGGTGAAGGGGAAATCTAAATGAGAAAACTTAAATCAAAGGTCTCTATATGCTTCTTTGAAGGAATAACCCCTTCTCCTCTCAATAAGTTGGGATCCCTCTTTCACCCCAAAATAAATAAGTGACAATGCACAATTCTCTTTAAGTAAATAAATAAAGGTGAAAGAAGAGAAAGGCTTCTTGCGCAGAGAGGTGAAGCAAACAACTCCACCAAGGTACTTTCTAGGCTTGTTGATATCAGAGCAATGTTTGTGTTCTTGCATGACTCCACCAAGGTAATGTTCAGGCCTGCTAGTAGCGGAGAAACACTAGAGATGAAAATTATACTTTGAAAATGTTAAGCTCACAAGCTACACTACCCTTCCTAACTTAAAACATTGTGATTATGTCGAATCTTATGTCGTGTTCAACTAAGAAGTTATAGAGGGGACCATGTTTGTTCGTGGGGTAAGTGGGAAGGCTAAGGTAATCTGAACGATGAATTAATACTCCCTAAAGAACCAAGGCCCTTCATAGAAGGAGTTAGCCAAAATAGAGAAGCTGGATTCTACTAGTGTGTCACCAAGTGTTGTAGCAACTGCAACACACTCCAAAATTTTGGCCTACATTCAAATTTTGGAGCCTACTGTGGATCCTGTGATTGGTCATTCCTTAGTCACTTATTGGTTAGTTGATGATTTTAAGCTCCGTTCTTGGATCTCAAGTAGTCGTCCACACTTTTATCTTTATATAGCAAGTGTCATCTTCGGGCATGGGAATTATCGCATATCATGCAAAGGGGAGTTTTGATTTACTTCAAGGGGAAACCTTTGTGAAAATGAGCTTTTCTCATCATATATACATGTTTCACACTCATTTCCAAATTTTCACGCACTGTTACACAAGTGTCATCTTTATCCTCACAAAGTTTATTGTCGGACTCGTACTTATCGTAAGTTGCCACAAAGATTTTGGATTAAGAAACGTATGTTTTCATGTGTTATAGATGATCTATGTTGTATCACTAAGTGACCAAGTGTGTGGTCATAGTCAAGTTTTATCACTATTCACGTCGGTTCCATTGATCCCACACTTAACCAAATTCCGAGGATTCCTAGCAACCTAGCCTCATCTAGCCTTCCTAAATTGCGCACTTTGCGTATGCAACCCTTAAGCTTTTTCCTTGCTGCAACTATATAATATATGGAATTTTAATTCTTCTAGATACACAAATTCAATAGTACTTTTTTATGCCTTGGATGAAGATTTATGCTAATACAAACTTCATAACTATAGTTTAAAATAGAAAGAAAAAGAATCTAATTCTTTATACATAAATTAAATAAAATAGATAACAAATTGAAAATGAAGATAAACAAAATCATTTACATAGATAAACTATTCAATAAAACCTTATCATATTCATTCTAAGATGCCAACTTTATGATATATCATTTAATTTACCACTGTGGTGTTGTTGTCATTGTAATTTATTTTTGGTAAGAATATAATTATTAATCTTATTAATCTTAGAGGTTCTAGAATTTTAATTTAATGATTAATAATTATTAGCAAATGATAGGATTTAATTTCCACAAAATATTCATCAACAAAGAGTTATAATTTATTGAAAAGTAGATATACTTTTTTTTTTCAATTTAATTTAAAAAATTAATATTATTATTATATTTAAGAATAAATGTGAGAAAGTCAATTTTCATTTCATTTAATTTATGCATTGTTCACTTTATACTTAAGGTTGTTTTAAAATATTTCTGTTCATGTTAAATGTTATATATATGTTAATTCATATAGTAAATTTTTTTATAATTAATTAATAATAATAATTCGAAATAAAATTCTAGTTTAATTAATTTTTTTTATGTTTTTTTTTGGGTAATGCAAACTATGCATCAATGTCTATCAAAATTTATTAACCATTTAATTCATATCATTGAGCTAAAAAATATTTATTATAAAGACCAATATTATTACATATCTTTTTCATTAAACATTATCTTAAAAAAAAATCCTTTTTTAATAATGTGAATTTGGCTTTTAATAATATTTACCATGAAAATTGTCCAATTGACCATCCCTTCATTATGAATATTGTGTAAACTATAAGATTCAAAGTTTATATCCCTATAAGTGAAACTAACAAAACATACATATACATATGAAATTAAATATTTAAGTTACTTTTCAATAGCGTTATTGATAGGAATAATGGTTAATGTGTTTAAGATGTCCAAAAAAATAATTATGACTTACATTCTTTTCTTAATATAATTGGTTGGAATCTCATATTTAAATTGTGAAATGTGCATAATCTTAATATGTTGAATTTTTCCCAAAAAAAATTAATATAATTAGTGAAATCACATATTTCAATAGGGGAATGTGTATCATTTTATTGCTTTAAAGGTTTTTTTAAAATATTTAATTTAAATTGGATTAAAAACATATTTTAATTATTAAAAATTATTATCAAATTTAAAATATACATGACACATAATCACACTAATAATATTTTTCCTTATTATAGATTTAAAATCAAAAGAGAGATGATTAACCTAATCTCTTTAATTTAAAAAAAAAATAGATTATGGAAGATTATTAATATTAATCTATTGTAATAAAGATTATTACATTGAAATTGATTTGCAAAACAAAATCCAATATAACCTAATCAACTTCCTAATCTCTTTAACCAAATTAGTCATTTTCTTTGCTTATGCCATTCATTCACCATTAATGTTGATCTTTTTCTCCTATATAACTCGTTCGTTCGACAGTTTGGCAACAAAAAAGTTCATCTCTACATATAAATTTGTTCATAAAATTTGTATTTGGCATATGAATGACTCTATTCATTATGACTTTCCAAAGGAATATGAATGCTCCACTCTTGTGTTTGGCATTGAGTATGATTTCTGTGTGTATATGTATAATGAAAGTAAAGTGCACAAACGTTCCACACGATGCTCAACTCCTCTTAGCAATCAAAGAAACTTACAAGAAAAGTGCAAAAACATTCCACGCGATGCTCAACTCCTCTTAGCAATCAAAGAAACTTACAATTACGTGTCGAAATTCCTTCACAAGTCTGTCTAAATTGTCAGCTTCTTGGACTGTAGCAGTTCCATTGACTGCACTTCCAGGATCGAGATCCAAATAATTAACATAAGCCATGTATACATAAAGATTTTGCATATATACATAAAACTTTTGCATATAATTAAGGTAGTGCTCATGGTTGATGTTGTTCTTCCAAACCACTTTGTCTTGTATGTAAAAGATTTTTCCAGATCTGTGAGGGAAGGGCATCGCATAGGAAGCAATCCTCTTCATTATCCCTCCCGGAGGAGAAAAAAATGTGTAAGTACTCCTTCTAGGATGTCGAACAATCCTTGGAGGCCTAATATGGGCAGTGGGGTTACTGCCATATCTGCCTTTATTTTGAAGTGGACTTTGTTGGAATAGTATCTTTCTGTCAATTTACTCACCTTAGCAGTGCCTCCGATGAAGAACGTGGACTCGATCCAGCTCATTTCACTACATGTTCTCCGCCATCTTCAACTCTAGGAAGGTTGTGTTCATAATCTTCAATAAGTTCTCATTACATCCTAGATACATTCAGATACATTCCTTGAAACAATGCATTCATATCTTTTTTCGTCCCTCCTTCCACGTTAATCTTCAATAATCTTCAATAACTTCTTACGTTCAGATACATTCCTTGGAACAATGCATTCATATCCTTTTCCGTCCCTCCTTCCACGTTAATGCAAAAGAACTGAACACGCATGAACAGATCCTCTTCCACGAAAGGCATGTTGTATTGCCATTGGTGGATGGTTTTTGTCACCACATCTCGCCCTATTCTTGAGAATTGAAAGGCCGCGAGAATAGGGGGAACACTCACGAGTTTTATTTTCCAGGCAATCACGACGCACAAGTAGCCTCCTCCACCGCCTCTTAAAGCAATCACGACACATCATTACTCATCGCGTTCTTGTCCATGACAATTACAATTTCGACAGACTTACAATGTGTTTTAGGGTTCTTGGGAAGATTATGAAACTCAAAGTGTCTGCCCTTTACCGTAACTCTCTGACCGACGCAATCCCTAGATATCCAATGTTAATGATTTTGTCACAAGATCCAATTTCCTCACAAGCTCCCTTCCACCTGAACTCGACAATATTACCAACGTCCAATACATGCAACTACAAGACAATTCGCTCATAGGAAGTATACCCAACGATTATGGCTGTATAAAATCAATCACCAGATTATAGTCACAACTCAACGCAACAATTTGAGCTGATAGATTCTTGTAGAGCTAGGAAACTGCTCTAGCTTGGCCCAGCTTTGGCTCCATGGAAATCGGCTCAGTGGGCCTATACTATAAGAGCTAGGACGCGACTTCTTCCTGAGGGATGGGAAATATATTCTTCAATCTCTGTTTGAGCACATCTTGATAAGGGAACACGGCTCCTTACGCCTTCAAGGAATGAAACTAATTTAGCCATCCCCAAATTTGAAATCCAAATTTCAGTGTTTAGGCGGGGCGAGTTTTCAAAATTCAAATGAACAACCGTTAATACGTTTGAGGCTTGTACTTGCAGTAGATTCAACTCGAAACGCGGAGGCAGCCAACGGAGATCAGGGAAGAATTGATTGCAAATAAGGAGAGTTGTACAATGGCCGGAAAATGAAACTGTGAGTTTATCCAGGTTGCCGAAAGTTTTCGAAATATATCGATGCCATTTATGTAACATTATCCATAAACATGTCACGTCGACTCCAAAACGTCGCATTATAGACTACTCCCTAAAAAATTAGTACTTCAGACTTCACATTAAAAACATGGAAAACATACTTATCAAATTTTACAGTTAATGCCACTATTCGAAACTGAAAAGCACGTGGACAACGCAAAAAGTGAGACAGCACTCAGAGACAAACGACAGCCTTCTTCGTAATGACCTCGACCGATAAAATCGCTGACAATCCATGAGCATAAATGACTTTTTTAAAGTTTTT
>APFE030373249.1:12252-29657 GCA_000404065.3 Pinus taeda
CTGATTACTTTTAATTAAAATTAGTATATGTTTTTTATTTTAAGGATGTTAAAAGTAGGTGAAAAATGCTATTACATTTATAAATTAAATTATGCCAATAAAAATGGAGTTGTTTTTAGTGAAATTTTTTAGAAGTTTTGGTGGGTTTTTTTCGTCAAATTTCTTTAAAATCCAGTAGGAATTTATTGAAATCACAAGCTTGATGGGTAATCCTGTACAATTGGAGTGGCCTAGGTGTTTTCTAGGGTGCTGAATCCATATATACAGTTAAAAACTAGTTTAAATAACACAAATCAAGATTTCACCTCAAACTTTTCCATCAAATTCTGGCACCGGAAAGTCCAAAAAATCACACTAAAAACAATTCCAATAAAAATAACTATTCAATATCTATAAAATAATAAAAATAAATAAATTGAAAGGTTAATAATTATTAATTATGTTATTTTTATACTTTGATGGGGTGGGTGAGGCGTTACGAGACCTCGCCCTTGAGAGGCGGAATGATTAAGTATGACAAATGCTCTTAGACGTAATGACGAAGCCAAGTGGCAGAGGTCGATTAGAAATATCGAGAATGCATTGGTTTCTTATGTAGTTAAGTTGGCCAATGTATTAAGCATTATTTGGTTTTTTGGTATGGGAGGTAAGGTGAGCAGTTTTAACTTGTGTGAGTGTGTATAGGCTTGTTACTTGTGCATGTCTTTTGGTCTCAGTGGTTTGAATTTGAATTGGTTTGGTTGCCGGAGGTATGTGTACAGTGTGTCGTATTTGGGTGACTTACAGGTTGGTGTGGGATCCAGGAGAAATGAGTTGGTGTTGCTTGCAGAGTAGGCCTGCAGTGCAAAACGAACATTTTCAGTGCCAACCCAAGTGAAATTGCTCAAGCCTTGTCATAATTTTCAAGCCATTGCTAGAATTTTGGTAAGTGGAGGTTCCTCCTACGGCCTTAATTTCCAATTATCTTATGCTTCTAGTCAGTGTCTAGCGGTTTTAGTCTTGCTTCTTCATTGGAAGGGTATAGCTTTAACCCAAAATCTAGTTTTGGGGGTCTGGAGAGGTGGAACTATGTGGCCCTCTTTTATAGGAGGCACTATCAAGGACTATGTTTCGAGGGTTGCGAGCAATTTGAGTCATAGCTAGCGTGTTGATAGTGTGTGGCTGTTGTGGGCACGAGGTGAGTGCACTCTCTCAAGCCGACTAGAATAGTAGAAAGTGGAGGCGTGGTGGCGCTTCCTCCATTCTGAAGAACTGGTGCCTTTTTCGCTAGAAGGGTATTGTCACGCCCCCAATCTCTCTTATATATATATTTTTTTTGTTATTGGAGGGTGCGGCACTACCGGGCAAGTTATTTTATAACAATGCCTATAGACTACGCCTTCACAACACTTGTTTCGCTATCGCTGCACAATTATTACTCTTATAACCGAACTTGTATAATTCCTTAATCATAATTCTGTTGTTCAATTATAAATTATAAAATCTACAACCGATTTATAAAAATCATTCACCAACGTTCATACCAAAACACATAAGAATACTTGAACACATAAACTGTTGGGAGGGGCAACTCCCAAAGAGTCCACCTGGTATTTTTATTAAACTGATTTACAATCGTTTGTGTGCCGGCATACCACCACGGCCACACAGTAACTTTATTACACAGATCGTGTAACAGGTGAGCCACCCCACGACCTGTACAAATCAGCGAGTTATATTACACACCGTCCTCTGTAACCTGAGTGCGCACTTAGTGCAACTTTGCCAAGACCGGCGTTTACATACAACCTGCAATTTTATTTATGAAACCAGCGAGCCCGCGGCCTTCGCTATATTAATACCACAGACTCGTATTCTGCTGTTCGCTTGTCACAACAGCGCACTTATCGTGCGGCCTGTTAGCTCAGCATATACCCAATCTGCTCGTTCGACCTTCGTCTATCTCCGATTAGAACACTGCAGCTACATCTGTGCCAAGATGCGTTATCGACCTTGTGCTTCTTGTGTAGAGAAGACTTGTTGAGTGATCGAATGAATGATGCCTCCAAATGTCCATTGCTCATCATATTAATACGCTCCCACGCCATCTTGGAGAGGGGTGTCGGTGGTAAAGCCAACCCCCGAATTAGTGTAAAACACCCGCCTCTTACCCAAGCCGACGCATGTTATGTTTGATTCAAGCCATTGTGGTTAATACTTTGGCGGGTCGGCCTTTGTTTCCAAAGCCGACCAACGCCAAGTATAAGTCCACTCGGCCTACGTGCTCCTTATTACCCGCGCGTCCATTCATCCTCGGATCGTTCGCCCCATTGCTTCCTGCCTGTCGCTGTTTGCCCGTGATGAACGAACCCGGTTCCTTTTCGGTGCACTGTCGTTTCGTTGTGTCGTCCGCCCGCTCGAACTGTCCTAACTGTTCGTTGTCGACTCGCTCGATTGTGGACTGTTGTTTCCGTGTTGCCCACCGTCCGAACTGTCCTAACTGTTGTAGTTGTCGACATGTCCATTTGTGGAGCTGCGTTCCATTGTGTCGTTCACTTGCTCGAACTGTCCTAACTGTTGTTGTCGACCCGTTCGTTTGTGGCCTGTGCGTTCAGTTCAATTGCCCGAACTGTTGGACGGGCGTGCTCCTTGCGCACCGCCCACAGCATGCCACGACCCTTTGCCTGTTGTGTCCTGTTTGTGTATGGGGTTGGCAATTATGCCGTTCGACCCATCCCACACTATTTCGACCCATGAGCTTAGTGCCATTTGTTGCTGTCTCGGACCCGTGTTGGAAATGGCTGTCCATTCCCCAACCGGTTGATGAGTACGCGGTACTGCCCGGTGCTGCGCCCAAGTCATGTCCGCTGCCGAGTGAATCACATCCTCGCCCTTTGTGTGGGTCGCTCGCTGTCGTGCGGAGTGCCCGATTCCCCCGGGCATTACACGCTCCTCCACCCCAAGATGTTGTCGTCCCGACAACGTCCCGCTTCGGTGGTCTGCAATGTAGACTCCTCCATCATGTCATTCCGCCTCCATTGGATCACCATGTTTGTTTTGCAATTTGGTCGAGTTTTGTACACTCATTTCATGATCTCTCCGTCCCGGCCATGGGAACCCCCATTTATCAGCTGCACGTTGAGACCATCAGACCTGCTCAATTACCCTTAAGGGCTCACTGCCTTGAGCAGTCAACAATGAGCCCAGCTTCCATATCTATCATGGTGATCGTAAGGAAGATGAGCCAGGAGGCTCTTCCTCACTGATCAATTCGATCCACCTGTCTGGATCTTCCACCTCCATACGTTGTAGGTATGCTTCCCGGTCCTCCTTCTGAGTCTTTGGTCTTGCATATACTATGTCCACTTCGTCATCGTCTTCCACCAACTCTAGTCTTCTTGTCAAATCCAAGATGCTATCAGAGAGTGACTTGATGACCAAGTCTTGTTCAACAAGCTTTGCCTCCATGCTAGACAATCGCTTGTTTGTCTTTTCTCCGTCTTCCACCTACATCCCTCCTAGTTTATGCTCTGTCTTAGTCACCCCCATGGTAGGCACACCTATGGGCACGTCCGACCTTCCATCATAAATAAAGAGTTTCCTTAGATGAGGTACTGCCATTGCTTCATACTGCTTCATGAATTCCATTCCCAGCACTGAGTCATAGTCATCTATTCGTACTATGGTGAAGTCTACCTTCCCAGACCATTCACCGAGTACTGTATCCACCTTTTCTGCTATGCCAAGAATTGCTGTCGGAGGAGAATTCACGGTCTTCATGTGTGCTTCCACCGGCACAAACTTTAGACCCAACCTCCTCACGGTGTCTTCGCTCATGAAATTGTGTGAAGCTCCACTGTCAACCATCGTGAGTACTTCCATCTCACCAATCTTCATGCGCACATACTCCAATCTATTCCTTTCTGGGTTCCTCCTAGAGGTTATCTCCGTTGTAGCCGAGGCTCCGAGGATCTGCATCATTCCCACGGAGGCATTATCTTCTTCTTCCATTTGAGCAGCAGCGACCGTTTTTGGTTTAGAAGGGCAATTCTTAACCGTGTGCGGTCCTGCACATAGCCAGCACTTCAAAGGTTTCTTTTCTCTTGGAGCATTATCCGCCTTCGGAGTGTCTTTCTTCTTTTCCTCCTTTGGTTTTTTAGACTTCTTTTTCTCATTAGAAGTCTCGTCATAGTGATTTACAAGTCTATCCACCGCAGCAAAGGCCTCTTCGAGCGTCCTGATTTTCTGCCTCTTTACTTCATTACGGGCCCATGGCTTCAATCCAATAACAAAGTTGAAAACTTTGTCCTTTTCAGCCATATCAGGAAGTTCCAATACTGCGCTCGAGTATTCTTGCTGGTAGGTCTGCAAGCTTCCAGTCTGCTTGATATACTTGATTTTGGTCCTCGCCTCCCACATTTCATCCTGCAGACTGAAATGTGATTGTAAGGCTTTCTTCATATCGTCCCAGGAGGTAATGTCATCAGCACACCCATTAGTGATCTGATCGGCCCTCCTTCTCCACCACATCTTGGCATCATTTGTTAGGAATTGAGCTGCCATCTTGACTTGCGCTTCACCCTTAGGTAAGTTCAGCCTTTCTAGATACTGCTACATGTCCCATAGGAAGTTACCAAGAACTTTCGTGCTCCTCGTCCCGTCGTAAGATTCTGGTTCTTTGACCTTCACATGGGGCACTCCTCCACCGGAATTGTGCCTCACGGCCCTTTTTAACACTGCAATCTCATCCTGGGCTTCTTCAAGAGCCTTGTTTGACTTGTTGAGAGTCCCCTTTAGGTTCCCAATTTCTGCTATCCCTTGGTCCCTTGACTCCTCGACTTCCTTTATCCTTTCTTCAAGTTGGGTACACAAGAAGTCTGTGTACTCGTATCGTGTCTTAAGTTCGTCATGCTGCGCCTTAAGCTTGTCATGTTGCGTTCGAAACTCCTCAAACTCTTCCTTGATTTTCAAGATGGCCTCTCGCTCTTTGTTAAGCGAACCCACCGCTTGGTTCCAAGAATTTTCCAAGGATTCCATTTTTTCAAACACCTTGTCAACAAATTCAGGAGTCGCCTCCCTCACCATGTCCTTCACCGCATGGGTAGACCCGGATTGAGAATTGGCTGCCATTTCTTTGTTCTTTTGTGATCTGGTCCCGACCATCCACTGCTGTTCCTCTTCACCTGCAAGTTCTATCGAGCAACCCTGCTCTTACCAGCTCGAGACTGAGCTCTGATACCAACTGTCATGCCCCCAATCTCTCTTATATATATATATATTTTTTGTTGTTGGAGGGTGCGGCACTACCGGGCAAGTTATTTTATAACAATGCCTATAGACTACGCCTTCACAACACTTGTTCCGCTATCGCTGCACAAGTATTACTCTTATAACCGAACTTGTATAATTCCTTAATTATAATTCTGTTGTTCAATTATAAATTATAAAATCTACAACCGATTTATAAAAATCATTCACCAATGTTCATACCAAAACACATAAGAATACTTGAACACATAAAATGTTGGGAGGGGCAACTCCCAAAGTGTCCGCCCGGTATTTTTATTAAACTGATTTACATTCGTTTGTGTGCTGGCATACCGCCACGGCCACACAGTAACTTTATTACACAGATCGTGTAACAGGTGAGCCACCCCACGACCTGTACAAATCAACGAGTTATATTACACACTGTCCTTTGTAACCTGAGTGCGCACTTAGTGCGACTTTGCCAAGACCGGCGTTTACATACAACCTGCAATTTTATTTATGAAACCAGCGAGCCCACGGCCTTCGCTATATTAATACCACAGACTCGTATTATGATGTTCGCTTGTCACAACAGTGCACTTATCGTGCGGCCTGTTAGCTCAGCGTATACCCAATCTGCTTGTTCGACCTCCCTCTATCTCCGATTAGAACACTGCCGCTACATCTGTGCCAAGATGCGTTATTGACCTTGTGCTTCTTGTGTAGAGAAGACTTGTTGAGTGATTGAATGAATGATGCCTCCAAATGTCCATCGCTCGTCGTATTAATACGCTCCCACGCCATCTTGGAGAGGGGTGTCGGTGGTAAAGCCGACCCCCAAATTAGTGTAAAACACCTGCCTCTTACCCAAGCCGACGCGTGTTATGTTTGATTCAAGCCATTGTGGTTAATACTTTGGTGGGTCGGCCTTTGTTTACAAAGCCGACCAACGCCAAGTATAAGTCCACTCGGCCTACGTGCTCCTTATTACCCGCGTGTCCATTCATCCTCGGATCGTTCGCCCCATCGCTTCCTGCCTGTCGCTGTTTGCCCGTGATGAACGAACCCGGTTCCTGTTCGGTGCACTGTCGTTTCGTTGTGTCGTCCGCCCGCTCGAACTGTCCTAACTGTTCGTTGTCGACCCGCTCGATTGTGGACTGTTGTTTCCGTGTCGCCCACCGTCCGAACTGTCCTAACTGTTGTAGTTGTCGACCCATCCGTTTGTGGAGTTGCATTCCATTGTGTCGTTCACTTGCCCGAACTGTCCTAACTGTTGTTGTCGACCCGTTCGTTTGTGGCCTGTGCATTCGGTTCAATTGCCCGAACTGTTGGATGGGCGTGCGCCTTGCGCACCACCCACAACATGCCATGGCCCTTTGCCTGTTGTGTCCTGTTTGTGTATGGGGTCGGCAATTATGCCGTTCGACCCATCCCACACTATTTCGACCCATGAGCTTAGTGCCATTTCTTGCTGTCTCGGACCCGTGTTGGAAATGCCTGTCCATTCCCCAACCGGTTGATGAGTACGCGGTACTTCCCAGTGCTGCGCCCAAGTCATGTCCGCTGCCGAGTGAATCACGTCCTCGCCCTTTGTGTGGGTCGCCCGCTGTCGTGCGGAGCGCTCGATTCCCCCGGGCGTTACAGATATGGTTCGCCAACGAGGGCATGCTAGGCTTGGAGTTGGGCCAAGGGGCCAACTCACGGAGTGGGTTG
Source organism: Pinus taeda (assembly GCA_000404065.3). NCBI lineage: Eukaryota > Viridiplantae > Streptophyta > Pinopsida > Pinales > Pinaceae > Pinus > Pinus taeda. The sequence continues at coordinate 19,195 of APFE030373249.1, forward strand.
TTCGCGCGAAGGAAACGGATGATGATGTGGAGGGGGTCATAGGCATGAAAGTGAAGTCGCACATGTTTGTGTTGAGTCTCAGGGTCGGGTGGAGCAGTTGTCATTGTTGGCTTCCATAGCAGAGCAGCTTCGCAACATCCTGGCTAGCTTAGAGGTCATGTGTCATCAAAGTTATGATGATAAAAATGAAACGATAACGTACATCAATGACATCCAATTCAACGAGGGGGATATTATGGACAGGCTTATCTCTGTGCACAGAAATTAACGTTGCGCTAATGAGTTGTTCGATGAGATCAAAGCGAGGCTTGCTCACATTGGCTCCCATGTTCATGAAGCCCACTGGCCCCAGTGCTAGTCATGCACGAGTTCATCCCCTTGATATGTCATATACCAGTTGCTTTTTGGTTTTGCTAGTTTATTTTTCTTATGGTGTCTATTTTTGCATTGCTCTAATCAAATTAAATTTAATAAAAATGGTTTAAATTACTGTTATTTCTTTGTATAATATTTCAAATTATAACTTAAATACAACCCATATTATATATATTTTTCTAATTAAAAAAAATTAAAATATTTAATTAATTTTAAATCAAATAAATATAACAATAATATTATATATAATTAAATAAATATATTATTATATTAAAATTTAAAATTCATCCTTTTGAAAACAATAAAATATAATATAATTATTTCGATATAATATAATTTTCAGTGGTAGTAAATCATCGTTGTGAAGAATAATGTAATAATGTTACGAAACGTGAGGTTAATTATAAATTTAATTTTGAATTTTGAATTTTTATATAAATATATAAAATGGTGTGAATTCACAGTAATAAAAATATTATAAACTCGAGAAGATATAAAATATGGGGTTTTAGATAGATAGGGATATTTTTAGTGTGAAATTACTGGTTCAATTTCTTACTCTAATCTCTAATCCAAGTAATATATTAAAGATAATGAAAATACAATCTGCCAAACATAAAAAACAATAAAATGTTTCTATTAAAAAAAATATTCTGTAGATAAACATTGACATTAAGTAGCGTTATGCAAATTTCCTATGTTTAACTAATCAAATACAACAACACAATATGAATCAGTTTTCGAAGGCCGAGAAATGTTTTCAGACTTCTCTTTCTGCACGGAGGTGGAATTGACTGGTTGAAAGGCAGACAGCCGTACACGTAAAGGCGACTGTAAAAATCAGGTGGCCCTTCCCAAGAATTATGGAGCACATTAGAAAAATGGATGTCCTTAATACCATTCCTTCCAGATAACACCAAGCAGAATACCTGTCACGTTGAAGATTTTCTGCTACTCGACAACTCAACGAATTGTATGCGCAGATCCTCCACATGACTGTGGAGTCGTGTTGCAAATTCTAAGCGTCAGCGTTGTAGATGTAGACCATTCCTTGCAGGTAGCGACAAGCGCAATTTTCGGAGACATTGAAGAATACAACTCTTTTTTTTTCAGTACGACGCTGAAGAATACAACTCTATCAAAACAACTCAACGATTTGTATGACCAGATATGCGACCACTTAGACTTGCGAACAGTGTTGGAATTTCAAAGTTAAATTTGATGTGAGTTCAGATGGGAGTTGTCAACTTTTAGGACTTTCTCCTGCAGGAATCTGACCTAAAAAAATGTGTAAAAAATGTGTGTATATGTCCGAATAAAGTGTATATATATGGTTAGGGGTAAAATTAAATATTAAATTTCATGATTTAATAGACAAATTATTGGATTTTTTTAATAAATATTTTAATGTGTTTATTTTGGAATAAGATTGTTAAAATTTTATTTTAATTATCGATAATTATTTATTTGTAAAATTTTAATTAATTATAGATAATTATTTTATTTGGAATAAAATTTGTAAAAAATTATTTAATTATTGATTAATTATTTATTTTGGAATAAGATTTGTAAAATTTTATTTTAGTTATGGATAATTATTAGATAGATGGTAAGTATTTGAGCTTTACAAAATATTTGGTATTACTCATAAATCAAATATTGAGATTTATCTCAAATATAGTTATGCTCATTTTGTTTTTTTAATTAAATCTATTATTGAAAAAAATGTCATATGAACATGTGTATCATTTTTTTGGGCATGTGGTATTAGTAAATCATAGTATTCGCCCAAAGTCTTGTACCAAAGCATATATACAAGTTAAGAATCTCCATGGTAAAGTAGGGGTGACTCTCCATGGTTAAGAATTTTGTTGCTTGGTTTTTTACATGTATTACTCATATATTATTTTTATATTAATAATAATAATATTAAAGAGAATGTCTTTCGGATTAATTACATCATTGAGTAATCCGAAAGACTTCTCTTTATCAATATGGATCGCAAAGTATCATAGATCTAACAATAATAATATAGTTAATTTTTTAGATTTTTTTTTAATATTTGGCAATGTGAGATACATGTGTTTTGATATTTATCATGAATTGATAAAATTAATGCTTATAAATATTTATCAACCAATTAATTTATATAATTGTAGCTATTCATATCAAGTTGGAATTATTCAGTTTTTAAAGTATGATGTGAATGTTGGAATTTTCATACAAATATGTTAAAAGTTATTATAGTTTTGAAATATGAGTTATTGTTTTTATAAGATAAAAATGAATGTAGTTTTGAAATATTTGTATTTAATATTCATGTTTTTATAACATGAAATTAATACGCATGAATGTTTTATAAGATAAAAATGATTGTAATTATGAAATATTTTTATATAATATTAATAATATTATTGTTAATATTTTTTTAATTTCAATTATTTGACTAAAAATTTATTATAATTAAATGATAAATTAACTGATTTAAGGTGTAGTTTATTTTTCTACTTTTTAAATCTAATGATACAATTCTAGTGTGATTGTATAGTTTTTAATGTTTAAATTGTATTTTTTATTACATAAATGGCTTCAACACTGTGACAAACAATCGAAGTACTTGGGTTGTACAAACTATATAGTTCAAACTTTGCTAGGATATTTAGACACTAAGAGTTAGTTAAGTCCTTGGTATAATGTGTCTATTAGGTAAAAGTGTGCTTCTTAATGTGTTTTTCTAGTATGTATTAGTTACATTGTAATCCTACTATCATGAAATGTTTTAGACATAGAGTGATCTCACGAGTCATATTTTCCTCGATATTAATGGCTATTGATTCGTGTCTTAACACCCGATTGGTCCATGAGCTCTATTTAAAGGGCTTGGAGGGTAATGGTTGATAATCGATTGTGAGAACTCTTTTATGCAAAATATTTTTTTGTGTTAATAAAATATCCTCAAGTGGCCACATTGGCTCGGTCGTGGATTGTTTCCCTCTTAAATCATTTCAACCACCTAAAAATATTGACATTATGATTTTGATCTGATTGTGTGAGTGGCTATTGAAGGTGTTCGTCATGTATAGAATGTTAGAGATAATGGAGAATATCTTAGAATAGTGAGTTGATTCACAAGACCTCAGGATAGGAATTAGTTTCTATTTTTTAGGTTATGGTTCTAACTTCCCAAAATCTGTGATTACTATAATTGTGTAATGTACATGAGCAATGTAGAGCGTTCTGCGGAGCCAGACTCACCTGTTTCAGACTCTCTTTCGTAGAGCTGACCAGTGGGTTTCATTTCATTTAATATCAACATTGCATTTTTATCATGGTATCAGAGCGTCAGGGCTGAGGAACCTGTACGCTGAGAGGAGGGTGTGACTAAACCGAAATCGTCGCAGGTTTCAGGAGAATAAATGTGACGATTTCGAAATCATACTTAACTTCACTATCTTAGATATTAGGTGTATAGCTGCGATGACGTCTCAGATAAGTGGTGTACATCTGCGACGATCGTGTAAACAACAAAGAGGCTCTGTGGAGGCCGAGAGAAGGCTACATCCTGGAGAAGGCTGCAGAGGCTGACAACAGAAGGTTATCTGGAGGTTGTGAAGGAAGCCACAATGATCTATGGGTATACTGTGAGATCAAACAACATTGAAGATCAGTGATTTGTCTTTGTCATAGATCTAGGGTAAATATAACATTTTTTTTTACCTGTCAAATTTGTTTTAATCGCCAAGATGAATAATTAGATGTTTGAAGCATGCTTGAATGAGCATAACAAGCTCGATGGCTCTAGTTATGCGAATTGGAAATTCAAGATGCAAACTCTGCTAGAAGTGTAGAGTGCTTGGACAATTACAAATGGGGATGAACAGAAGCCAACAGCTAGATCCGCAATAGTCCCAGATTGGGAGAAGTGTGAAGGTAAAGCAAGGACGCTATTGAAGATGTCAGTGAAAGACTGCATCATACCACATATCAAAGAATGTAAATCAACAAGTGAAATTTGGGGAATTTTGAAGGATCTGTATGAGATCAGGAATACAAATCGTCTTCTATTTCTGAAGAGCAAGATCTTATCCCTGAATATGGAGGAAAATGAAATAGTTGTTGCCTTCATAGAAAGGATCAAAGATCTAAAGAAAAAATTGGTAGACATTGGTCATACAGTCGACAATACAGATCTTGTAACAATTACCATGAATGGTGTGACCAATGACTACCAAATGTTCATCACTGGGATAAATGCGAGAGAGAAAATCCCAAAGTTTGAAGAACTGACAGGAATACTGATGCAAGAAGAAGAAAGAAGATTGACTTTGAAGCCCCAAAGTGTCGATCTTGCATTGATGGCAAAAAAGAACTTCTACAAAGGAAAAGGAAATCCGCAACAACAAAACGGAGGAAGCTAACAGAAAAGACCAAATTTGACCCAAGGTATGAATCCAAATAGAAACAAATAATTAAGTGTTTTTATTGCAGAAAACTGGGTCATATAGCTAGAGAGTGCAGGAAGAAGAAATATCATGAAGAACAACAGAAGTAGAAAAGACATGCAGGTCATCTCGTGAATGATAATCATGAGCGAAATTTCAGATTGTTCATGGCAGATTGTGATGAGAATGTTGATGTAGACATCTGGTATGTAGATTTGGGAGCATCAACACATATGACAGGGAACAAACAATGGTTTGAAGGTTTTAAAGAAATCAACGACGGAGCACAAATCTACCTAGGTGATGATAGAATTCATCAGATCAAAGGATGTGGGAAAATTTCTGTAATTTTACCTAATGGTAATATACGAAAAATTTATAATGTTATGTATGTGCTCGGTATAACAAAGAACTTGATTTCTGTATCCATGATTACAGATCAAGATCTTAAAGTTGAATTTCTTAAATCTAATTGTTATATTAAAGATCTGCTAGATGGCATGAAGACAATTGCTACAGGAATCCGAACAGGAGGTCTGTACAAGTTGGATGTAAGACTTGCACTAGTTCGAGCCTTGATAGTTGCGAGTTTGACTATAGAAGAGCTATGGCATCAGAGATTTGGTCATATCAATTACAATGATTTGTTGTTACTACAGAAGAAGGAAATGGTAAGAGATCTTCCTATGCTAAAGCAAGTACATAATGATTGTGATGTGTGTACATTAGGAAAAATGCATAGAGAATAATTCCCTGTTCGAGTAGAAAAGAAATAGAGGGATATACTTGAATTAGTGCATACAAACCTGTGTGGACCCATACAAACAAAATCATTAGGAGGTGCACTATATTTTTTACTATTTATTGATGACTGCACAAAGTTTTCTTGGGTATATTTCTTGAGTAAGAAGAGTCACACATTTGAATACTTTAAGCAGTTCAAAAACATGATTGAAAGTCAAACAGGGAAACAGATAAAAATTCTTCGGTCCGACCAAGGGGAAGAATACAGGAAAGATGAGCTTATCAAGTATTGTAAAGACCATGGAATATTGCAACAGTTCACAGTACCCCATACTCCACAGCAAAATGGAGTAACTGAAAGAAAGAACAGAACATTGGTCGAATGTGCTAGGAACATGTTGAAAAGTAAGAATCTTTCAAATGGTTTTTGGACTGAAGCATTGAATACTGTAGTTTATTTGAAAAATAGGAGTCCTACAAAGAATCTTGAGTTTAAAACTCCTTATGAAGCATTATATGGATTTAAGCCTGCAGTAAAAAACTTAAGAGTATTTGGATCTAAAGCATTTCCCATATTCCAAAGGAAGATAGAAGAAAACTAGATCTGAAAGACATCAGATGTACTTTTATAGCGTATTGTTCACAATATAAAGCTTATAGATTAATTAATCCCTCTACTCACAATATTTTTGTTAGTAGAGATGTCATATTCCATGAGCAGGATCATGAAGAATCTGATAAGAACAATGAGGAATGGGATATTCCATACTTGGTGGAAGAAGAAGCAGAAAACAATCAGGATCAACAACAGACAAAAGCAAAAGATGAACAACAATAGCAACAACAGCAGCAGGAAGAAAATAATGATCAAAGAAGGTCTGAAGCTACCCCACCTCTCAGGAGATCAGGTAGGAAATCTCAATTGCCTGCAAGATATAGGGAAAATGCTTTTATAACTAGTATGATGAATGTTGTTGAACCTTCTAGTTATAAAGAAGCAAATGAATGTAGAGAATGGAAAAAAACCATGGAACAGAAATATGAATCAATAATCAGGAACAACACTTGGGAACTAGTTGAACTTCCTAAAGGAAAACAAACCATAGGTTGTAAATGGTTATATAAACCAAAGATTAATGCAGATGGAACCATAGGAAAATTTAAAGCTAGATTGGTAGCAAAGGGATATTCACAAAAAGAAGGTATAGACTATGAAGAAACCTTCGCCCCTGTAGCTAAACTAAACACTATCAGAATGTTAATTGCTTTACCTATTAAGAAACATTGGATGATTCACCAACTAGATGTAAAATCTGCATTTTTAAATGGAGAATTGAAAGAAGAGGTTTATTTAGAGCAACCTGAAGGGTTTGTCCAGAAAGGGAAAGAACATTTAGTCTATAGGTTAAAGAAAGCACTTTATGGACTAAAGCAAGCACCCAGGTCTTGGTATGAAAAAATTGATTCATTTTTTCTACAATTTGGCTACAATAGAAGCAAAAATGACCCTAATCTTTACACCATGAAAGATGAACAAGGGTGCATAGTGATGATTTCTTTGTATGTAGACGATTTTATCATTACAGGTGATGTTACATATCTGATCAAAGAAATCAAGCAACATATGTCACAGGTATTCGAAATGAAACACCTTGGTGAATTAAGATACTGTTTGGGTCTTGAAATTTAGAGAGATTTAGGAAAAACACTTTTGTCCCACGGAAAATATGTCAAAGGACTATTAGAAATATTTAGGATGGATCAGTGTAACCCTGCAGCAGTACCATTACAAAAGAACATCAAACTGCAGAGTGAAGATGGCTCAAAGGAGGTAGATGCGACACTTTACAGACAACTGGTTGGGAGTCTAATCTACCTAACCACCACTAGACTAGATTTGGCTTATGTAGTCAACGTGCTAAGCCAATATATGTCCAAGCCACTTGAAAGCCATTGGAATGCAGCAAAACGTGTTTTGAGATATCTATAAGGTACTGTAGATTATCGTATTATTTATACTGATTCCTCTGATGTTAGATTGACAAGATTTACAGATTCAGACTGGGCTGGAAATGTAGACGATCGCAGATCCATAATAGGATATGCATTCAACATTGGATCCGGGGTGATTACATGGAGCAGCAAGAAACAGAACACAGTTTCCTTGTCCTCAGTGGAAGCAGAGTATCAAGCCTTGTGTGCAGCAACATGTGAGGCAGTTTGGTTGTGGAGACTTCTCCAGGATGTTAGGGAAGAACAGATAGATGCAACAATAATCAAATGCGACAATCAGAGTTCAATCAAACTTGCTAATAATTCGGTGTTCCACAAAAACACTAAACATATTGATACACAATTCCACTTCGTCAGGGAGAAAGTGCAATCCAAAGAAATCCATTTGGTATATTGTAATACATGTGATAATGTTGCAAACATTTCACTAAGCCTCTTGGTAGGATTAAGTTTGAAATGTTTAGGGAGATGTTAGGCATATTTGTGAACCCCTTCTCCATTAAGGGGGAGTGTTAGAGATAATGGAGAATATCTTAGAATAGTGAGTTGGTTCACAAGACCTCAGGATAGGAATTAATTTCTATTTTTTAGGTTATGGTTCTAACTTCCCTAAATTTGTGATTACTATATATTGTGTAATGTACATGAGTAATGTAGAGCACTCTACAGAGCCAGACTATCCTGGTTCAGACTCTCTTTCATAGAACTGACCAGTGGGTTTCATTTCATTTAATATACAACATTGCATTTTTATCCTACTATCACGAAATGTTTTAGACGTAGAGTGATCTCACGAGTCGTATTTTCCTCGATATTAAAGGCTATTGATTCGTCTCTTAACACCCGATTGGTCCATGATCTCTATTTAAAGGGCTTGGAGGGTAATGGTTGATAATTGATTGTGAGAACTCTTTTATGAAAAATATTTTTTTGTGTTAATAAAATATCCTCAAGTGGCCACATTAGCTTGGGTCGTGGATTGTTTCCCTCTTAAATGGTTTCAACCACGTAAAAATATTGACATTATGATTTTGATCTGGTTGTGTGAGTGGCTATTGAAGGTGTTCGTCATGTATAGAATACCATGTTTACTCGAACATGGTATTAGAGCCCATTTGAAGAACTTCTCCCATTGGGAATCAAGATCTTAAATCTTGTGTTTTTACATCTTTGAGATATACTATGTTTGTATTGTGTTAGCCTAAACAGTCAAACTTCTCCCATTGGGGATCAAGATCTTAAATCTTGTGTTATTACATCTTTGAGATATACTATTTTTGTTTGCATTTGGAACATTGTTCTTAGCTAAGAATGTTTTTCATTTCATCGAAAAAGGTGTTAATTTTCTTGAGATACAACATATTTTTTAAGATTTAAAGATATACAGTGCAAATACTCCCTTCTTTTTAAATTAATTTTTGCAAAGATCATATTCTAGTTTTATGTTTATATTCCTAATTTGATACTCTTTCTTTTTTGTGTATGCTCTTTTCCTTGTGCTATGTGCAATAGCAAATCATAAATATAGTGGGAAGTGTTTTCTTGCCTACGTATTCTCTTTGTCATGTGTTTCATGCAATCTCGAAAAAATAATAAGAAGACTTGCATTTGGTAGGTAAGGTAATCAAGATTCAACCCCTCTATTGTTGAGTTTTGAATTTTTTTCCAATTTGTTTTTTATTTTTGGATGACCAACTCAAGACAGAGCTCTAAAGACAACAACACTTACACTTATATCTCCTTCAATATTATTGTTATGTTTTTTGCATTAACTCACTTGGTTAAAAGTTACTTTATTTAGTAAGAAGAATTGAGTTCAAATCTCTTTCTAAGTTACTTTTTGAAAAAATCCATGTAAACTTAAGTTATTTCATAACTTTATTATAAAGTGTATTTCACTCATCATATGTTAGTTCACAACTTTATTGTAAAGTGAATTTCACTTGTCATATATATACTAGAAATTGCACCAGATGTTGCAAAGAAAACTTCGTAAGGCATAAATTTCAGAAAAATCTTGAGATAAAGATCATTTAATATAAAAATTAGTAAACAAAATGTCATTCAAACCTAGAAGATTAAGAGAAATCATTTAGATTATGCCAAATTAACAGATTCTATAACCTTTCCAAGATGCTCTTTCAAGTTCGAATAACAAATATTTGATAAAAAAGATGCTCTTTTTCAATATTGAACTTTATCACTTGATCAAAAACTTATAGTCTTTAGCACTTGCTCTTAAGGTGATTGGATTTGCTTTTGGAATTAAAAGTAAAATAATTCAGTAATTTTCTAAAAAGAGAGAAATGAGTAATTCATTTAAGTATAAATATGAAATTGAAATGGAATACAACATTTAAAAAATATTATTAATAACAAAAATATTCAATTTTGATCAAGTAAAATATCCCATTATAAAATCTTAAGTAATATTAATGTGTATTTGAAAATATATTAATCACTTAAATAAAATATAAATTTTAATATAAGCCATATAGTCTTTAAGTGAAATGTTTTAATGCCCATATTAAATAAAAAAATTAATATCCATATTAAATAAAATATTCAAAGATAAATGAGATTGATTTTCAAAGATTGTAAATTTTGAAAAAATAGGTGTGTAAGACCTGTACTCTTAAAGATGGGGTTGTTTGATAACGTTAAGAAAGTTACAATAAGGGAAGGCTTTGTAATACCTAATATGAGAGCAATGTGTCATTTCATCCATGCTCAATGTGAAATTGACACGTGTTTATTTTAAAATAAATATAAAATAACTATAAATAAAAAACAATGTTGGCTAGAATATACATACTTGATTAGTTTTAGTTAAAATACAATAGAAATGGATATACATATTTGGTTAAATGAATATACACATTTGGTTAT
>APFE030373250.1:3855-18358 GCA_000404065.3 Pinus taeda
ATATGTGCTTAATTATGTTATGTCAGGAATGTTTATTAGTCCCCGCATTTCCAGGGACTATAGAATTCTCCAGGGTTTGAAGTTTTCGCTATGTACATATTCAAATTTGTGAATCTTTTGAGTAGGAAAATCTTATTCTCTATTTACATAATTGATCTTTCTCATATTTTTCCTATATTATCACTTTTCTCTTTCATAGTAATCATTAGCATGTTGATATAAATTTGATAGAAACATAACATTCATATGAATTTCACAGGGCATTTCTTCGGTTAGTGATTTCACAGTGAGGGAAGGACAAGAGTTGCTAGTGCGATTATCTTATATTGTTTCACTTTGAGATCTTTTACATTGAAATATTTTTCATATTTAATCATCGAATACAAGATTTGAATTTGCAGAGGATGGCGTATGTGCATGAGAATGGGGATACAAAGGAAACTTAATTGTGCAAAGATGAATTTAACTAGGAACAAAAACTTTGATAAACATTAAATAAGAAACATTAATGTTTCCTTTTAAATAAGAAACATTAATTTACATCAACAAGTTTACTAGAAACTATTAATCACTAATAAAGTTAAAAGCATACTAATACCCTTTCTACTTGTGCTACTTTGTTCCCCTTTATTCTTCCACACATACCATGTTAGCATAATACTTCATTCCACATAGATTCACAGGGTAATTTCAAATAGATGGAGCCTTGGATCAATGACCAAATTGTTCATTTTCTCAATTATAATGTTATGTGTTGAGAACATGGGTATATGGTATCACCATTAATAAAAATTTGACCAAAGCGTCCATTTTCTTGTCCAAAAAGATTTTTGATGTGTTTGCAACACTTCATTTTCACATATTCTCAGCATAAAACATTATAATCATACAGGGCCTTCCCATAATTAAAGGTCTTTCACATAATTGATCTCGGGTTAACTTGACTATTGCAGTTGTGACTAGTCGTATAAACCATCCTCCTGAGTGAAAGGAGCCCTTTCTCTTTCGAGCCACCTAGTGTGATTGGGTCATACCAAATCGGTAAAAAATATAGGCTCTTCCTCATTGTTCGCTCTTCATTGCTTCCATTGCCTTAACTTCTCTCTATATTAATAGTGTGGTTTTATCTATTCCTCGTGCGATGGTTGTGTTACTTTTCTTGTCACAATTGTGGGCTTCTCTACTATGTTGAAATGTCATAGACTATGAAATTTATTTTATCTATTCTTCTACTAGGTTCTCTCCCTTGGATGGTGTTATATAACTCTGGCATACTCGCAACATTTTCTCTTTCTGATAGACGAACATTATATTGGCTTCATCATTAGTACTTGCAGATCCAGATTGGTACACTTTTGTGTGGAACCTATGTGATTTTTTTTTTTCAATTCAATTTGAAAAGGATGGCATACATGTGCCACCTCTGAAATTTATACCAATTCCTATTAGCATAATGATTTTTTGACCATATTATCATGATACCCAATGATTTGAAATGGTCATTCGTGTGTTGTTTTTTGTTGTTCGTATGTGATTCAGGGATAATATTAGATGTTTTCTTTCAATTCAATTGTTATTACCATAGCAATTATGGTAATTCCTTCGTGTTTAGACATGGTTTCCATTACATTTATTACTGTCACCCTAGATCTTGCCTTAGCTCTTAGCTGAAGCAAATTATTGTTTATTTTTTAATATTACATGGGACGATAAAAAATCTAGATAATAGTTTGTAAGTATGTGATAAACAATCTATCTAGGGATGTGCTGTAAATAATTCATTGTGTTGCCTTGCTTATTAATGTACCAACTCCTCACTCTGCACTCTCGAAACTTTGGTTACTCTTTCTTCCTGTGCTACTTTCTACCCCCTTGTTCTTTCACACATACCACATCATTGTACATGCTTCATTCCACACAGATTCACAACTCTATGCAATTTTTATACTACAGAATTAAATCTATAAAAGTTTTAAATGAAAAAGAGATTAAGACGAAATAATGAAAAATAAATGCATTAAAAATATGTTTTCCCTCTGCAGCTCTGTTCTCCTACACATACCCTACTGTCCACACATCCTTTATTGCACACAACAAAAAATTATTCTATAGCTCTGTATTTTGACCCTCATTCTCCTGCACATACCCCATCCTTTGTACATCCTTCATTCTATGCATATTCACAGCTCTATGCAACTACACTTACGCACAACTATTAACAAATGGTTGTGGGAAAATCTTCCATTTTGCAGAGAGATTTTATTATGAGAGCACAACCTTTGATCAATTTATTATATCTATGTAATTGTTCTCTCGCACAACTAAATCTATAAAAGTTATAGATGGAAAAGAGCTTAAAATAAAATAGTGAAAAATAAATGCGCTAGTGATACGTGTCATATCATTAACCAAAGAAACACTCTCCCTATCCCATAAAGGACATTTAATTCTCTTATGAAACAACATTTCCCATTTTGGTTACTGGCTGACTGCATCTACTATTTAATTTAACCCTCCCTACTAGTGTTAACCAATAATAACTATGGTCCTTATCAGTCGAGTACATCCTTGAATAAGCGGGTATCCTTCATTTTATCGCTTGCATGTGACCTTACTAGTGATATCATAAGGATTTCTGCCAAATATTACTTCCGTTCCACCACAATACATTCACAAAATGCCACACAAACATTTTCAATAACCCGTGCTTAAAGTCAACTAGTATTAAGTCCATTGTGTAGAGGAAGCTTTCAAGCTTTCATTGTGCAGTCATCTGCACTCCACACAATCTATCCCACCCCCTCCCCCACCCCCCATGCAAAGGACCTGCAAGATTGTTGTCTTGGGAATAAATTCATCTCTACATCCTCTTCGTCCGCAGATCCTTCATTCCATACATATTTATAGTTGTATGCAACTCCTATTCTGCATAGCTAAATTAGTAAAAGTTTTAAATGGAAAAGATCTTAAAATGAAATAATGAAAAATAAACGCACTAGAAATATGTTTAAGAGAACTAATAAAATAAATTTTTCCCTACCCCATTAAGGAATTCTAGCCTCATTCAAATATTAAGGAGTAAGAAATGCTTGTGCGTAGAGATTTCAATGTGCAGAAAGGGAATATTGTGATCATTGCAGTGTTGATTGCCTTTTGTATTTACGAATTCTTACAAAATACATCCTTAATTTCCAATTGAACTTGAATAAAATATCCAACCTGTATTAGTTATCGATAACAAGAAACATCATACTACATTGCTTTATGTTCAATATTTTGTAGTTTTCATGCGATATCTAGAGATGCCACTCAGGCTCAATTGAAATTCGAAGATGTGATGTTATGCAACACAACCTTTGGAGATAAAAGTTTACATAAGGAAACGAATATTGAACAATATTCCCAACTTCTAAATGCATTCTACAAAGAGAAAATCTATAGCCATTTCTGCTTTGTACTTAAAATTACCTACTTAATTAGTGATGTTCTCAATTTCATTTAACTCTAGATCTCTCATTTCCATGTATAATCACCACGTGTAACTATTTTGTGTGTGAGAAATGTTACACAAGACACATAATATACACATTTTACCCTAAGTCACATAAACATACAAAACTAAATAAGTATGAAATATTTGTATTGGAGAACAAGTTGGCCCGCACATACCCAATTCTCCATATAAGGAAACATAATAATATGTCGCCTCCCCCACACAATTTTCTTGTCAAATACAGGTAAATATTTTCTTATATCATTAATATCATTTTTTTTAAATGATAAAAACATATATTATGGTTTTAGAAACCATCCAATTTGATGGGTGTTTCAGATTCGAATTTCCTACCCTTCCTGCACATACCCCCTCCCACGTTCATGAAAGGATATGCATCTGCATCAATTCGGCATCATTGGTAAGAGTAGTAAGATAAACGTATCATTGTCAAAGAACTCACCAACAAAATGGTAATTCAAAAAATTAGGGTTCTTTTTTATTTTAAACTGAATTTTTAGGCATTGACAAATACCAAAAATAAAATATCTTTCACCAGGGGAATTATATCTTGTCATAGATCCCTCATCTAATAGAAAATTGGGAAAGATATTTGCAAGAAATTATAGAATTAGGTGACCTACCGTGCATAGCTTCTTCCATTGATACATTGTTCATAGTGATTAATATTAAGTGGCTTTGACCTTTTAAAAATCAATATTGTGTAAAAGGAAGGTATGCCAGAGAACTATGCATAGGGAGAGTGAATGCAGAGGTGTACAACTTTGAGACGGAAATATTATGTTTTCTATTACAGATACTTGTTCTTTGATGCAAATAAAAAATTAAAAGGTCTATGTTTTATGAATCTTTTGTAACATAATTTTAACAACATATCTATAGTTGCATTGGCTAGGTGTTCATCATGCATTATGTTTTTGCATGCATGTTTCCAACACATATTGGAATAGTTCTCGGGGTGACTTATTACGAATGGTTTTTCCCAAATTTGTTGGAATCGATAGTCTATTCTAAGAACTATGAGTTTCAATCATTAGCATAAGAATCATTCACATAATATGTTTTTGAAAAAAGGTATAGATTTTATAATATTTGTACCAAGTACATTGTGGTTCATTTTTTTGTGATTTGATATCTCGTTCGTAGGTAAGAGTTTTACGTGAATCAATGTGGATATTCATATGAAATTAATGTGTGTATTTTTTATTATCTTATCGCTTTAGTTTTTGTAACTATATCATCATGTTCATTTTCCTGTACATTATTTATGTTGTGCTTATTATGGAGCAATAGCTCATAGTGAATTTAGAAAAAATTTGAAGCGTGATTGCTAAAGCATCAATGAACAACTGTGCTTGAAGCGTGATTGCTAAAGCATCAATGGAGAAGCATTTGTTTACTATAAAAAGAAATCTTACATATGAAATACTAAGGCATCATAATCTATTTCATTTAAACAATTTTGCATATGTTGCAGGAGATTGCATGTTTGATACTATGTGAACTCCACTGCATTCTAGATCACATCAACTGAGTTGTGAGAAGGAACAATAGAACATTTCAAGAATTGTTTACATGAATGGAACATCAAATCCATATTATCTTATGAACATGACTTAGATATAGGTGCATTGATACAAATTCATGGTATAAATAGTCGAGATGTTTACTTGGAAAGGATGAATAAATTAGCTTTGAAATTTATCACTATAGAAGAATGAGGACTTTAGAGAGACATATTTTGTATACATTGATTATCGAATTGGCTAAAAATTCTGATAAGACTTTGATGAAAGACAAAAATGAAAATATATTTGCATTTTAATTTGAATTTGTGTGAAGAAAGTTATGACATATCATTCCATAATGAAAATTCAAATTCCAGACATTTAGAACCACTTCTATGAAAGAAAAATATTTCATAAGAATTGATCATGAACATATAATAAATATAACATCGTAAAAAAAACTGAACATAGGTGGATGCAGATAGAATAAACCATCAGTAGACATATGTTTAAGATATTTCTTGGGTTTAAGATGTAAAAATTCCTTGTAGATTCAAAACTGCTAATGTAATTTACTAAAAAAAAGACTTGAATCTACTCTACTCATCAGCAGAAAGCAATTTAATCAATCGAGAAATCACAACATAACACGAGACAAGATTCAGTCACATATGCTTAGAGATTTATCTATGGGAAACAAACTTCTCAAAGCCCCTTCCTATATGTATTACATTAATTAGAAAATAGAGAAAAAATACAATGCTTTCTCAAGCTTGAGCAACCTCTGTATAAGTATAATCCATCTCACTTCTTCCTAGACAAGCTTCGGTCAATACTTAACCAAATTCCTGTGTGCCTAAATACCTATTTCCTTGCGTCCTATATGTATTACATTAATTAGAAAATAGAGAAAAAATACAATTCTTTCTCAAGCTTGAGCAACCTCTGTATAAGTATAATCCATCTCACTTCTTCCTAGACAAGCTTCGGTCAATACTTAACCAAATTCCTATGTGCCTAAATACCTATTTCCTTGCGAGTTTATCAAGGAATTAGCCCTTATTTTTTAGGGAAATTACCCATCCAAAATTGCACAGTCTCTATAGGCCCTTCTTTGACTACATGCATCACCTGTACAATTTGGAATTATCTACAACTGATAGTACACTACCCATGAACTCCAATCTCAACTAGGTAACTCGAGTTAACTACGTGCATCAATTATTCTGGGTTGATTGATGAGTTAATTGGTTGATCACCAATGAACACACTTGACTGTTTGGTCCTCCACCTATTCTTAATCAGTTAGAACTAGTTCAACTCACAATAACTCAAATCAACTAAAATAGATTACAATAAATTAGAAATCAATCATAACTAAATACAAATAAAGTGTCTCCTACTTGAACTAACTGATTTAACAGAATGATAAGTGCCATATCACTTCAGTTAAATTTCTCCAAGTATTTTACTGAAATTGGAATTCAAATTTGTCCTAATTTAATTAAGGGAAAATCAAATTAGGAATTTCTTGTTGCATTTTCAACACTCCCTCTCAGCAAGAAAGGGATTCACATCTACCCCGATCCAACACCTTTGGAATTTACTTCATGCAAAACTTCTCTCTATTTTTGTTTCTACAACAACATTTGCAACTAAGAAGCATCCATAAAAATAAACAAATGAATAATTGAATCAATCTGAAACTATTTACTAGGAAAACTGTGCTGCTTTTGACTCTACTACTAAGCCTCCTACTCTACACTCCTCAATATTTGACTCACTGATGCTCCTGCTACTGAATATTGAAGGCCCCTATAGCAAGGGTAATGATCCATGAAACAACAACACCTCAATGGAACCTGCCCAAATTTCTGAAACTCTTGGACTATGGCTTCACATCACCGCACCTCACACTTGGAGGTATGGCTACATGTGATCCTTCTTCCTAATTAGATCAAAATATCCCCCTACTAGAGGTATCTTCTTTAGTGGATGTGTCCATTCTACCTTCGGTCGGCTTATCCCTTGTAGCTGCTCCACAAATACTTGAGGATGCTTATGAGGCTCCATTTTGAGAGGTAAATAATGCTCCCTCTCAACCACCAAGTCTCTAACCCTTGCCTAATGCTCCTAAAATCTTTTCATGCATCTTCTACCTCAATTGCATATAGGTTCTTAACTCGAGAATCGATCTGCTTCACCTGTCCCATGGTTATGTGTCTGGGGAACACTTTACTTTTGTTGAAGATCACATTATAATCAAGGTCTTCGAAAACTTCAACGGTGATTAAATTCTTCTTTAGAACTGGAAAAAAACATCAGATCCTTGATCTTGAGATGGGAGTATGAATCCCTATTAAAGGTTACTGTATCGATCCTGGTAGCATTGCAACTTCCATCATCTCCAAACTCAATGTTCCTCTGGAGATCTTTCTCATCCAAGTCACTGAAGAATTATCAGTTTCTTGTCATATCAAATGAGGCACCACTATCCAAGTACCACCCACTACCCATCATGATGCTCACCATCCATGTCATAAGGGTGAAATCAAGCTTAAATTGAGAAGCCAAAGCTTCACCCATTAGACCTACTACAATGTCCTTCTTTCTCTCCTTCTTGTGTGGACACTTCGTAGCATAGTGCTAAAATTCATGACAGTTGAAACACTTCATTTTGGACAAGTCTTTCTTCATTCCTTCTTGGATGGAATTAGCCTTACCTTGGAACTTCTTTCCCTTGCCTTTCGTTCCTTTGGTGACAAATGAAAAATCTTCTTCCACTTCTTTGGATGCGGTCCCATCTCTAGTATTTTTCCTTATCTCCTCCTATACTAAATCCTACCTAAGGCGTTCCTAATTTGGTATCATGTCCCTCCCATTTACCAAATCTTGGTAGTTGTGCCAGCTCTTGGGAAGGCCTATAAGGGATAGGCTCATGAGATCATCTTCTACACTGTAATACCAACACTCCCAAGTTCATCCGGACATTGGGTGAACCTACTAAGATACTGTGGTATTATGTCTACCTTTTCCATCTTGATCTTCTGAAGTTTGTCATTCGGTGCCAACTTCCTATGGTCATTTTTGTTCTGAAACAAGTCTTTCAAGACTTGATACATTGCATATGGAGTCCCTTTCCCATGGAGATTCAAGATAATATGATCTCGAATTCCCTCCAATATAATCCTCCTCGCTTTTTCTACACACTTCTTCCATTCTTCTAGATCTTTAGCATAATATTTCAGAGGCTTCACAATATCATGATCTATGAATTCCTTCGTCTTATTATCTTCCAACACTGCCTCCAACTTGTCCTTCCAAGAAATGTAATTTGAGCTACCCTCAAGGGAATACTCGAGTCTCAATCCATAGAACGACATCCTACTAGCTCTGAAAAATATTGTAAATTCAATTCACTTGTAAAAACAACTTTGAATTCTTCTCTCTATTGTGATTTCTGCTCTGATACCATGTAGAAATTCCTTGTAGATTAAAAAATATTTCTAGAACTAAAGACTTAAATATACTCTACTCATCAGTGGAAATAAATTTAATCGATCAAGAAATCACAACATAAACATGAGGCAAAATTCAAGCACATATGCTCAAAGATTTATCTAGGGGAAACTAACAGCTCAAAACCCCTTCCTATGTGTATTGCATTAGTGAGAAAATAGTGAAGAAATACAATGCTTGCTCAATCTTAAGCAACCTCTCCATAGGTATAATCTATCTCACTTCTACCTAGACAAGCTCTAGTCAATACTTAACCAAATTCCTTCTTTCCCAAGTCCCTATATCCTTATATTGTTTCTCAAGGAATTAACCCCTATTATTTAGGGAAATTCCCTAGCCAAAACTATGCAATTCATGTAGGCCCTTCTCTGACTCCATGCACCACCTGTACTATTTGGAACTGTCTACAAATGATAGTACACTGCTCTTGAAATCCAGTCTCAACTGGGTAACTCGAGTGATCTGCATGCATCAATTATTATGGGTTGAATAATGAGTTAACTAGTTGATCACTAGTGAACACACCCCACTGTTTGATCCTCCACTAGTTCTTAATGCGTTAGAACTAGCTAAACTCACAATAACTCAAATTAACTGAAACAGATTGATAGAAATTAACAATCAATCATAACTAAATACAAATCAAGTGTCTCCTACTTGAACTAACTGATTTAACTAAATGATAAGTTCCATGTCACTTTAGTTAAATTCCTCCAAGTATTTTATTGAAATTGGAATTCGAATTTCTCCTAATTTAATTAAGGGAAAATTAAATTAGGAATTTCTTGTTGCATTTTCAACACACTAGTATTTACGATGAAAGTGTTTTGAAACAATATGCCAATTAATGGAGAATTAATATGATGTTCCCTGTTTATGGCACATAAATGCACATATTTTTTGGAATGTAATAATGCATAATGATTCGTTTACATTAAAATGCATAAAAAAATACATGAACGAAAATGAAATTATGTAATTTCCTGGAATAGTAGATTAACATGGATACATTATACAATTATAAATGCCATATGAAAAATGGAAGATAGACGGTGGCTTTTTTGTTTATGATTGGACATGGTATATCTTGAATATAATTATATGCATGGTCCATTGAAACTCTAGCTATTGTAGCTAAATTTCATGGGTTTGAGAAAGACAAAACGATATTCCATGTTATGCAATTTGGAATGAGTGTACGTCATTTCCATTATGAACCTCTGAAATAGATAGTACAAGATAAAAACATTTCAGGTCCTATTAAAGTAATTAACGAAGAGCAATAGATAGAAGAATCCAATAAAAAACATAGTGAGGTTAATAGGAATGACTTTAAAAACATGAATGTAAATTAAAATGGCATAGAAATTGACATGGAGCTTATCAATGAAAACAATAGATTTCAACTATCATTGCGACTAAGAAAACATACAAGAAACAAGAACGTTTTCAAAACAAGTTTTCTTATAAAACTATGCGAGCCATTAAATTCTAACTCTAAGAACATCAACATTGATGAGAATAATATGGAACTTAATAGAAATCTTGACAATTTAAGTAAGAGACTACGTTGTTCATTGCATGAACTCAAAAAATACATAAGAAACATTAATGTTATCGAAACAATTTAGATTACAAGACAATCAAAGTGGTCAAAGTCAATACATAATACCATATTTTCTAATAAACATAAAGAAACATTACAGATGTTCAATTATACAATTGAAAGCATGGTCAAACAATAGTATTTTAAGAAAATACAAGATGTTCCTATTTATGATTGTGCAATATGCAATCAAAATTGGTTTAAAAGAGTTGTAATAGGAAAACAATTCAGCAATGTGTCCAAAGTTAAGTGTATATGCCAAAAGTGCATAAAAACATTAGACAATGAAAAAGTTATCCAATTTGCAGTTCGAAGGCGAATTAGGAAAAATAGACACATTTTCATAGAGAAAAAACTTTATGAATTGGAGGAAAGACTAATATCATTAAGATTACCATTTTTTAAAACATAGGAACTTGGACAACATTTAAGAGAACCACAATTGGCATTAACGGGGAACTAATCAATGTACTTGCTGACACATCTCAAATTCAAATTGTACTTCCATGTGACATAAATGAATATAGTACAATGGTTGTGGAAATTAAAATATGTTTAGTGTTTAAAAGTGTAATTATTGTTGGGAAAATACATGTTCATAAACTCATGAAGGCATTGAGAAGATTATGTAAAACTCCACTTTATATACTAGAGAATTTCATAATAAATGAAAATTGGAAACAAGTCTTTGATAAAAAAAAAAGGATTCATATGCATGTGAGATAGAGACAGATACAAAAAACAATGATGATAATGATTACTATGATCAAGAGTTGGTGACAAAAACACTATTAAATTGATTTAACGATTCGTATAATATTTATTATCTTTGTAATAATAAAATAAATGTTGCTCCTGATGAAGGCTATAGGCCTTTAGGCATATTTAGATATAGGTATTCATAAGAGATGAGATTTCCTGCACTATTTTACAGGAAAAAATGATCAAACAGTGCTATGAGAAACTTTACATAGCATGATGTTGCTCAATGTGAAGTTTTGCATCAAGATCATCATTTTGCATATGATATAATGAATGTGTTTTACAAAATAGTGTGAATTATCATCATTCAAGTATTCAATTGTATTTGGATTTGTATAATAAAATGACAGTTAAAAGGAAAAAAAACTAATAGCTAGAGACGTTAAAACAAAGGCAAATTTGAAATGCATTCTTGCATAAAACATTGTGTATATGGATCTTAGACAAATACAAACATTACTATACTATTTTTCACATTTGTGCAAGAACTTATATGAAATTATTTGAAAATTGTGTACACTAAATTTCTTTGTTCCATTTAGCAATGTTGAACGTATCTGGGAGCCTTTAGTAAAGGATTTGCAATAATATCATCGTAATAAGAAATCACCAACTAAAAACAAAGTAGAGGAAAACGATATTGATATATTGATAAAAAATGACCACATTACCTGTGTACAATATTACAAAAGTAGAATGAATGCTCTAGGTTAGTTAATTTTACATGAGTCCAAGTATTTTTGTGACATCGTTGACTATTAAGTTTGTAATAGAATTCAAAAATTGAGGAAGCTATTATGAACATGGATTGCTATGGATAAATAATGCTCCCATATATGGAAGAAGTACGAATATTGAAATTGAAAGTTTCGTTGACAAGTACTTGTGTTGTGATTCAACTAGACTACCTGCAAATCTGAAAACTATTCAACGTCATCGTTATACAAGCACTTGTAGGGAAGGGAAACATATGCATTGAAGGTTTAATTTTCCAATTCCACCAATTCCAAGGACGCAAATACTTGAGCCTATGGAATCCAATAATGAAAAAACTAGAGTAAATGTAAGAATGATATTTGATGCACTAGAGAATATGAAACATGATGAGACATATACATTTTGATAGTTTTCTGAAAAAAGAAAAAAGAAAAAAAAATAAAAAATAAATTAAATATGATATAAGAGAATCTAACTATATCCATGCAATTCAATGTACTCTGAAATGAAGAACAATTCTGTTGAAAAGAGAACCAGTCGACATATGGACTAATAGCTTCACTCAACATATTCTGTTAATCTGGGGTGCAAATACGGATGGCCAATTTGTAATTGACTCATATTGTACAATTACTTATTGTAGTTCATATATGACAAAGCTATATAAAACAATTACATCCATGTTTAAACATGTACAAAGTGAATATCAAAAAAATGATGGTGATATCATAGAAACAATTGCAATACTTGGAAAAGATTTATTGAACTTACAACAAATGTTTGGAGAACAAGCTATATATAAATAGTGTCATCAACACCATTGAATACTAGTTCTAGAAAATATATATTTATTAATACTTCAACAATAAATGATCGAACACTTTTACTAAAGAAACCAAAAGACCTTGAACATGAACCAGATGATTAAGAAAACATAGAATGTTTATCAATTATTGATTGTTATGTCCAATGACCAGAAAACATTGAACATGTGTGCTTAGCATAATTTACATTGTCATATACACTACAAGGCGAAAAAAAGAGGATGCGTTGAGGGACCATATGTTATAAGATATGTAAAGTATAATAAATATATTGATCCTAATAACTATTATAGAGAACGATTAATGTTGTATATCCCATATCGTATTGCCAAGAACAATTTTAACGAACAATATTCATCTTGGGAGAATGCATATTTATTATTTGAAAAAATCATAAAATGCAATGAACGAAAATTCATGAATGAAATAATGACGACATGGATTGATATTGATAACATATAAGTTGAGTTTGAAAACAAAGAGAGAAAATTGTTTGAAAGTGATATACTTGCATATGAAAACAATGTAAACTTTCAAACGGGAACTCTGGCCAAAAAATGCCAAAAAAACATCAAAAATAGTGCTAAAAACGAAAAGTGTGTATACTGGAACGATGGTGTTTTTTTTTAGGGACAATTTTGAACATGTTTTAAAAATGGCAGTGAAAACAAAATTTTCGTGCAAAATATAGCTTGAAAACGCAAAAGTGATTATATTGGAACGATGATTTTTTTTTAGGGTCAATCTTCAAAATTTAAAAAAAATGCTAGTAAAATGATCCAACAACATAAAAATGACTCATAACTTCTCATTTAACACCATATGGAAATCAAAAAAATTTATTTCAAAGATACGATGCATACATCAGTTAGATATAAATTGTCTTAAACAATTATTCAAAATCACTCATATTTTCTTGCCACACCATCAGAATGCACATCTTCAGATGAGTGACTGGATGCTGACGAAGATGTTCCATATTCTTCTCTTTCATCAACTAGTGCCCCATCTGAGTCCACATGCATGCCCATCATTTCAGGTTTCAAAATTCTTCTAGATCTACGACTGGTTTCAGCAGACTCCCATCTCAACATTGTTCCTTCTGGTAACAACCTTTTCAGAATCTCTATCATCTTGAAGCATAGAGTTCCTCTCTTTGTTAAATTGAAGTCATAAACAAGTATGTCAATATCCTGCAATTTCAATATGTCTGTGCGACGATGATTTATATTCGTACCCTTTCTCTTTCTCTTTCCGCCATTTTTTTTGTCAACTACCATCTCTGGCTTATACACACCATTGAATGGGTGTGTATTTGTGGCATACCAATGTACTTCAACACTTGTAACACCCTCATTTTCTGTAAATACCTTTATAACTTTAGCAACCCGGAATGGATAGCCATTGGGATCTCCATCTGCTAGCACTGTGATCATGCAACCCTCCTTAATATCCTGTACTGAACCCCTGTAAAGGTCTTCCATGGCTTCGTGTTGTGCATGAGATCTTCTGGAACCAATATACATCTCTCTTTCCTCTGCCTGTGAAGAATTAATAATACCTTGAGATTGTTGTTGTTCAACAATGTTTATTTCTTCATGTGCATTCGACACATTTTGTGGCCAAATAAATGGATTTTTCAAAGGTATATCTTCATTTGTTGTTGTTGAAATGATATCACTTTGATTATTGAAAAATGACTCCCACCAAACTGAATCAGCAATGTCAAATTACTCATATGTATATCTAATACATTTTTTAATTTCTTCTAGGCAATCAGAATAATTTATATGTCTATTCTGTCTGCGTGCATTCTGAACTTCACCAATTGATTGTAATAACAATATTTTTGATGCAAATATTGGGTGATCTGGAATGAACTTCAAAAATTGCAAACCTGATGACGGTGCCCATTCTGTAGTAGTTGAAAACTTATTGCCCCATATTAGTGTTTTCCCATCAATTTTTTTTATATGAAATTGATGTTGGAAGCTAATATCATTAAGTTGTTCAATGCATTTCCCCTCACCATATGATCCTAGAATAAACCTTC
>APFE030373257.1:0-14123 GCA_000404065.3 Pinus taeda
TCCTCTAGAACACTATAAATATAGGCATTGGGCCAAAGGAGGGCAGGTTGAAAGCTGAACATTCCAAAGGGTAGATGCTGCTGGAATTAGGACTTCCTTGTAGAAGCTTGTGAGGAGAGATTACCATCCTTCTTGTTTCATTTGGAAGTGGGTGAGCTTGTCAAAGTAGAGGAAAACTCTTGCTGGACCATGGGAGGAACTTGCACAACACCAAGGCTCAGGTTGTAATGGTTTCTTTTTTGTTTCCTTAATACAAATAAGTCCATTCTTCTCAATGATTTGTTGTTAATGAATTGTTTCATATACTCCTTGGTCTATATGTTGAATATGCTTTGTTTAATGGAATAATCAGGTGTTATGTAATCGTTTGATTGTTAGTGTATGCAGGTTTCAAAGTGAAGGAGGAGGAGCTCATCTGGATCGACGAGGCTGGACTGCTACAACAAGCGTTGGACTTGAGGTAGGATCGAAAAACACTTGGTTTCTCATAGAATAATGTATGTTTAGAGAAGGATCGCTCTTAATTGTCTTGTTTGTCACTAGAGAGTCTTAGACTCCTAGGGAGGTTAGTTTTGTCAGCAAAAATAACTCTTTCCGCATGACACAGTACTTTATTGAATGCTTCCACCATCCCATTAGCCTGTGGGTGATAAGATGTGCTCTTTGTGATATACCTAAAATTCCTCTGTCAGTGCGCTGATCGTCTCATTTACAAAGTGCATACCACGATCACTCATCAAAATATTTGGACACCCAAATTTCATTAGTACATACTCAAAGAGGAATTTATAGTAGTCGTACCTATACAATCCTTTATAGCCTGTGTCTCCACCCATCAAGTCAAATATTCTGTCATGGTGATAATTTTCCTCGCTCTTGTCTTATTTCCTTGGGCTGAACGGGTCCCACAAAATCTATCACCCATTTTTCAAAGGGCTTTAACATCATCTGTGGATTTAGAGGAAGCTCATCCCTCCATGATGGCAGCAAGTCCTTTGACACACATCAAACACTTTGTAGTAAGATTTTGAATCCTGATGAAGGGTTGGCCACCACAACCCTGCGTGTAAAATATTTTGCACAATCGCTCTCCCTGCATAATATCCTTCCGCAGTGCACCCATGACCATCTGCGAGGACACTACTCCTTTCAAACTCTGGTACATATCGTGGAAATATTTCATCTGACCCCATTTTGTACAGGTGCCCAACAATGACAGAAAAGTCTGTTGCATGCACCACTAACTCCTTCTCCTAGATGGTGTATCCTTCTAGGGTATTTCCTGTCATTAGGAAGTGTGTGATATCTTCTAAATGACCATCCTTGATGTGCACTACAAATAGTTGTGCGTTAGGTGATCCCTCCTCCAAATTAGTGTCTTCTTCCCCTGTTTCAAAGCGCAACAGATGGTCTAGTCCCACGCTCAGTCATCTAGGTTTCACAGTAACTTCAAAACCATAATCTTGGAACAATAACAACCACTTGTAGATTCTTGTCCCTTACACAGGCTTATTGACCATGTATTTCAATGCAGAATGATCCATATAGATCTTAAAATTTCCACCCATCAAATAGTGTCTAAACTTCTGGAGTGTGTATACCATGGCTAACCCTTCACGCTCAATTGAGAATAGTTCTTCTCTACCTTAGATACCCTTCTACTTGTGAGTGCTATAGGATGGTCCAAATCTCCTTTCCTAGCCTATGTTAGTACTACTCATAGTGCTATACACGACGTGTCGACATGTACATGAAATTCCTTCTTCTAATCCGGGAAGACAAAATTCGGCGCAGTGACCATCATTTCTTTCAATACATCCAATATTTTCTTAGAGTCCTCGTTCTAGCAGAATGTGACATCCTTTTTCAACAACTTCTCCATAGGCAGGGTGATCTAGGCATAACCTTTGATAAACTTTATGTAATACCTAGTATGTCCTAGGGTAGCGTGCAACTATTTCACACTCCTCGGTGCTGCTAAGTTAAGTATCACCATGATCTTAGTGAGATCTACCATTAATCCTTGTCTACAAACCACATGGCCTAGCAGGGTCCCAAAAGGATCACAAAACAAACATTTCTTGATATTGAGCATGATCTGATATATTCGATAGGTATCTAACATTAGGCGCAAACTTTCCACATGGTATTTCACTAGCCAAAACATAGTTCAATCATCAAGCTACACTTCCAGGAATTTATGAATAAATTCCTTGAACACAGCAACAACTATGTGCGCAAAAGTTGCAGATGCATTCTTCAATCCAAATGGCATTACATTGTACTAAAAGCACACTTAGTTAGTCGTGAAGGTTTTCTTTCTTCTATCCTCTGGCATGATTTTGATTTAGTGGTACCCATAGAACCCATTAGTAAAGGAATATGCTTCCTAGACACCTACATTGTCCAACACTTCATCAGTGAATGGAGTCAGGAAAGGATCATGTACACAATCGTCATTCAACTTCCTGAAATCTACACATATCCTTATGGCATCCTTCTACTTCTTCTCCTATACCACCATTGGGTTTACCCAATCAGATTCTTCTATAGGTTCAATGATGCCTGCCCCAAGCATCTTGTCTAGCTCTAAGTGTACCTTGTCCTTATACTTCAGATTGAGATGGTAAGGTCTTTGTTTTAGTGGCTTCACGTCGGGCATCAATGTGACCTTCATAACACCCAAGTTTCCTATTATCCCTTTTAGCTCCATGAACTTGGCAGGGAACAAATATTGGTATTCCCAGAGTGACCTTATCCACAATTGTGTCACCCCAGTAATCTCCAACCTTCACGAATTTGGGCTCTGCCTCCGTACCAATATTGACCTTGTTTCGTTTTTAGTGGCATGGTTATATCAGGATTCTCAATCTATGGTCCTTCAAACTCGCAGTGACCTTTTGTTTAAGAGATGTTAATCTTTCATGGATCCTCATGTTCTTTTTCAGTGGTCATGTTATAACATTCTAGCACGTGGCTTAGTTGAGTAGTCCAATCGGGTTGAATCAGGTCCAAAGGATCTTGCGGTATCCTAAAGATTGTTGCTTTCACTTCTTGTAGCACTTCATCAATACAGTCAAACTTGTATTCAAAGCTGAATTTCATTATGAATCCTTCACTTTGAATATCCCATTCACCTGTACCATGGTGTAGCTCTCTTTCCAAGTCCCAGTTCATTCGGATGGCATCCAAGTTGTGACAGAACAAGTGCACCCATTTAGGTTGGGGCTTCGCTCCATAAGCCTCGGCCCATTTTGCTAAGTGTGAACATTGATCATCCTTCCCATCATATTTGTCCAAAATTCATACCTTCAGCTTTCCAAAGCATGTTCGCATCATCCTCCTACATTCACACCAATCATCAAATCTACCATTGTGCGTACCCCATCACGTTGCGGGTGTAGTGCGCAGTGCCCAGTCCAAATCCCAGAAGCATTTCTTTTCTGGTATGCCCTCTCAAATGCATCCAAAAAGATACCTACATCATTTAGGCCATCATAAGTGGGGATATTTCTTACCTCTAACGACACGCGATGCAGTTAATGTTACAAATCAATGTGTTTACTTCATGTAAGTGATTCTTCTACTGCTCTAATTCTTCATCAGAGTCCAAGTTGCAGGAATTCTCATGATCCCATTCAATTCATCCATAAAATGTTGGATTCACCCAGTCTTATTCTCACACTTTCATCTTATATATACAGTCAAAATCTTCCTCGCTCTCATAATCGCGGATTGGTTCAATATAACGTGATCCCTCAGCGGGATATAGGGGTACTATTATGTGGATTTTGTTTCTTTAGGTTGATTACCCCAGTCGTATCAGTAGCCCAATCAATGCCAAGTAGCAAAGGGTAGGGGTTGTTTCCATCAACAATTTCTATTACTTCAAAGTCAGCCAACGCACTCACGCCTTCAATATCCATAGTCACCCCTTGTAGCTTCCCCATGGGGATGATGTTCTATTGATTTTCCATTCTTAATTGAATCAGAGACCACTGTAGTGTGGGTCTTCTGATCCGTTCACAAGTCTGCTTTGGTAGGACATTTGCATCTGACCCTAGATCCAAAATAACTTGATCCATTTCATACTCTCCTATCTCTGTGGTCATTCTCATCTCTTGTCATGTCCTCATTTTATGCTTACCAATCTTCTATACCACACGTGGTTCACATGTAGTGTTTCTGATCATCTATTTATAAGCTCCTGTAACCCCTTCATAGCCTTGCTATCATCCAACAACTTGATGTAGGTTTTTAGCAAGCTCGTAAGCATAGAAGGGCATATCTCTTGATCAGGCTTATGCTTGCGCCCTAAGGTGGAGGCCTTAGCGAAGCTCTTCTTTTATTTCACGAATGTTTCATGTGCACGCTCCAAATCAAATTCAGCCTCCTTTTTCAAAGCCTTGTGAACCCATGCATTGTCTTCGGGTTGTTTCCCCCTATCATCCCCTATTGCAATTCCACTTCGGAGCACTATATTCACATTTGGATCCTCTTTGTGAGGCTCAGACCTTATCAACTACAGGTTCTGAGTCGGCTGAGGTGGTAGCACCCCTTTGTCGCATATCCTCGCTATCAGCGTAGGATCTTCCTCTACTTCATGATCAAATAGTGTGCAATATTTGCATGACAGATGCATTGGGTTAGTGCAATCATGGGCATAGTGTTTTGGTCCTCCACAATTGTAGCAGATTAGCTATCCCCAACCTCTACTAGGTCCTCCTCCGCCTTGGCTTCGTCTGTGCCCCTGAAATCATGTTCGTGCCATCCCCACACTCTAGTTAGGGGGTTTTGTTTTTGCCTGAACCCTATAGGTGAGTGTTCTATCCATCATCAATTCATAGCTTTTGTAGTTGTACTCATCATGCCCAATGACCTACAGAAGTTGCAGAATAGTTGATGTGGTGTTTGTACAAACTTCTGCAGCAAATGACAGTTATTTTTTGTATGTTTTTTTTCTACCTGACACATAGCGCACCACAACGCAGGCCCCACGCTGGTCCTACTTGATCTTATGACCCCAAAGGCATCAATACCCCTCCTGCAATGTAGTTCGCAAAGACTAGCCAATGGTCTTTTTCATGCCCCTCACCCTTGCATTTCAAGCACCATACCTGTTGGCTTATATGGGCCTGACCAAGGTTCAAAAGAGTTATTTAGCCCAAAAAATCCCATAGCTACTGACCCTTTCGGCAAAAGCCCGCAGAGCGCAGACTGAGGTCTCGCCTGAGGTAGTAGGGGAGGGTGATGGAACTAGGTTTTTTCACCCTGGGGATGTCTGGATGTAGTCTGAAAGGCTCGTGTGCCATTATGTGGCCTCACACTACTCTGCTTCCACGTAGATCTAGAACAAGGCAATTCCTTAATATTTATAACTATCGAGTTTGTTACAGATCAGAACTACTGTTACGGTCTTTAAACAAACATTTACTAGAGATAACCAGTTTGCGCAACCAGAAAAGAAGCAGATTTTCATAAACCTAATATGTAAGCATAGTGCATAGATTAAACAGATTTATCAAACATAAATTAACCAGATTCGCAATAATTCAGATTCAACATAGTATTTTAGAACCAAATTATCTTTATTTACTTCTTTTCGCTAATACAACTAGAGTTTCCCTACACACTCAGCTGCAAAGGTCTGCGCACACAGCTACGTACTCTACCAAGCCTCTGCACACACAACTGTAGAGCCTCTCTCTACCAACCAACACCCTCAACTCATACTTACAGGCACTTCAGGACTTCTCTCCTCAAACACCCAATTACATTCTAGATCCAAAAGTACATACAAAAAACTGACTTCTACCTCTAGAGCCTTGCTCTATTTATACATTTCCATGGTCTGTGGACCATGCATGGGCTGAATTATTTTAGATTATATTTGGGCGGACAACCCTTTGACTTGACTCAATACCATTCGCGCTCCATGCATCTCGCGGAGCCTTTACAATACCCTTACCCGAAATTGTGGGCTTTAAGCCCTAAAACCGTTACATAGGGCTTCTAGTACCCAACATTCCCCCAACACAATCATTGTGACTCATCCCAAGTCACTTGGTTGGTGCAGTAATCTTTGCACATGGGTCAATAAGCAATTTCTATGCATCTCTTGTGCTTACAACAAACGTTGTCGCTATCCTCTGTACCTATTCTACACAAGCTGCTGATGCATCCATGTCACTTGTAGCTTCCTGTCTGGGATCACTGACTACTTGTGTCTGTGCTAACTTTCGTTTGAAGGCTGTGAAGATGACAAATACTTCATCTAGCCAAGGTAGGTGCATTCTTTAAGCAGTGCCTCCTTTTATTGCCCAGCGTCAACTTGTGCCTTGACAGCCTGGGCCTCCTTCATTTTAGCCAACCTCTACGTGATTGTGACCATTTGCGCAGCCCCATGGGGAGTGTCATAATCCTACTCCAACTCCCATGCTTCAGCTTTGCCTTGTTGTATGGTTGGCTCTTCCTAGAGGGAGGTGAGTGTAAGGAGGGATTGATATAGTAGTCCTAAGCAATCTTGGACAACGCACTTTATCATTTCTAGTCCTACTTGAATTTCACCATGGCATTGCTCCCGAATTTCTGGTGGTGTGGTCAGCTATGCCTTTAGCCTTAGCTATGAAATTTGGATATTTAGCTCCCATTTATTCTTCACGGCCTCCTCTTGGGCCGCCTAGAATCTTGTGGCCATGCGATGAACCATGTCAGTTGTTGGAAGTTCGTTTGGGATAGCTAACTCTGAGACCTTGCTGCAAGCTTCCATCACGGCCTATTCCATTTCCTAGTTGCATGTGATCAAGTCATCTTGATGGAGATTGACTTGCTCTAGATTTTCTTTGTGCTCTATTAATGTTTGCAGGGCACAGCCTTCTGTGGCTCGAAGCTCAGTTGTTACTCCATCCTGCAGTTGGTATAGGGTTTCCCTAGGGAGAGCAGCCAGATTCAACCCCCATCTTCACATGGCCCAATCTACATCTGCTAAGTTAGCTCCTTCTGGAAGCACTAATGTGTTCATTGTATTGGTGTGCACCATCTAGTCAGTTGCGACGATGTCCACTATTAATTGTAGGGTTACCACACCCGGGGGTCGCACCTGCAACACCTACAACTACACTCGGATCTCCCCCAACACAATTGTTTGCTCTATGATCAGGTCCATCCATGCCTTAGTAGGGATATTACTCACCAGTTTTCTGTTGTCAATAAACTCTTTTTCCAAAGCTTTTGTTGTCTTGGACTTTTTGCATGTGTGTGGTGATTCCTCGCTGCATAGTCGCTTGACCTAGGGTGATTCTATAATATGGTTTGTGTGTTCCTGTACCTCTACTTCTTGTTACATCTCCTATTCCGAGATTCCTTCGGCTAGTACTTCCATGGTTGCCTCCATCTGCGAAGCTGTCTGTTGTCCCTAATGGTTCTTTTCTACCAACTGATTGAGTCGCTACTAGAGTTCCTTTTTTCGCTCGCTGCCATTTTTCTAATGCAACCTTGTCTGTGGCACGCCACTCTTGGGGCCATGTTGTCAATACCTGACCAGTACCTCGTAAATCACATCATCTGTTGCAATGAATGGAAGTTTGACCCATGCATGCTTTGGATCCTTCCGTGCCTGGATATATAAGTGATGCATGTCCACTTTGAACTCGGTCATGCTTTGGAAATTGTCGTAGATTGTTGGAGACATCTGTGGCCTACAAGCGATCCATGTCCAGATACTCCCCTCCATGAAGGTCTAAAACACCTTGATGTCAGAAACCTTTGTTGCATCCTTTGTAGCCTAGAGTGAAGTATATCACACTGCTTCCAGCAATCCATCTTCAATGTTGGAAAACTAACTACCCTACGATACTTATCATCCAACCAGAAGGATTGATAGTAGCAACCATGCATAATAAAATGTCTTACCTTTGCCTTGTGCTTCTTGGAAATTTGTCAAAAAAATTTCACATAAGAACTGCGCCCAGTTGAACTGAACCCAATTCGCACACTATTTTGTAAGCACAATGACAGAAGCTAGCCCCTCATCAGCAAGGTATTTCCTCATTTGTTTACTGGCTAGAAACTAGGTGGCGATGTGCACCCCCGGATCTCTGATGCTTGCTGTTGCATATACCCGCTTCGACATCTCCAACTTATATTTAGCCTTCATTATTTCAGCGAGACCCAAATCACTACTTGTTCCAGCTATGTTTGTGGGGTTACTCCCTTTTACAAGAATGTGGGCAATCTGGTGCGTTAAATTAGTTATGATAGGGAGCAGCTACTCCAACCAGAGATACCCATCATGTACTTGACATAGTAGCTACCAGATAACAAATATGGTGATGGTCGTGAGGTGATAGTAAGGTATCCGCCTTAGGTTAATTAGGCCTTCCCATTCGACACTTAGTAGCCACTTCCACGATAGTAATTGGTATTCAGCCAACTCGAGGAACTTTTTGTTGTTTG
This sequence comes from Pinus taeda, assembly GCA_000404065.3. Classification (NCBI taxonomy): domain Eukaryota; kingdom Viridiplantae; phylum Streptophyta; class Pinopsida; order Pinales; family Pinaceae; genus Pinus; species Pinus taeda. The sequence continues at coordinate 8,455 of APFE030373257.1, forward strand.
CAAGGATCAAATCTTTAAACTTGATGCTCATAACTCATCCCAGCGGCAACCCATCAAACCTTATTTCATCTCGAAGAAGCGAGGTCTAGAGTGTCTTCTTTACAACATCCAAATCCTTCAGTATCTTGGCCATCCCAATCCATGGGGAGAGATATCAGGGTCATGCAGGGATTCGAAAGACATCCTCTTTGGCCTCATCTTTTGCATCAATTTGATCAATCAAAGCTTGCAAATCCTTGTTGTCGTTCTCAAGTTTGTTGGTGATTACTTTCCCCTTTTCAGCTGTTGATAACTTATTGAATCTCGAAAATATCTTGACTTGCCCCATGGTCTTCTTTCTTTTCCGAGGCCATGTAGTGCATGGATATTTTAGGAGTACAGGGATCATGGTGGCTTCATCTATCTCCTCTTGGGTGGAGTATAGTTCTTTTGCGAACCGTGCTCGGGTTCTCGCCATGGTACTCATGGAATACCTCGTAGCCGAGTGCTTGCTGGTTGTTACTGCTTCAAATCTTAGAGAGCCTGGTGCCATCCATAGGCTATTAGAGGAACATGTCATTTTGAATGGATTGCTTCCCTCCCTTTCCAAGTTATTAACGTTGTCTAGGTGGCAGATCTTTTCGTATCTAGCTTGAAACTTTCATCTTAATGGCCCACCGATGTCTCCTCCCTAATGTAACTCAACTTTCTTGTCAGGAACAGTGGTGTCAACAGCCACCTCTCATCCTTTCTGCATGGTAGCACCGTCCGTCATTCACCGCCGTGAGCTTGCGGACCGAATGAATCTGTACCTATCCCTTTTTCTGCATCGTCCTTCCACAAACTTGTTTATAGAAGATGGAGGGCGTTGAGACTATGCAATCTTCAACTAGTTAGGTGGTCGCACCCCTGGTATGATTTGTGCCTGCTAGCCTAGGCTACGAGCACCTCTCGAGTGACTTTGTAGCCATTACTTCTTTGTGTGCCATGGTGTGGGGTGTACCCCTCTGTACGTGCAGGCGTAACCATGATAGCAGGGTTACGGCTTGTTCCCGTTCTGTGGGATACTCGACTAGGCCTAATCCCTGAGGTGTAGACCTGTGTGGCCTCCATGGGAATTGCTACTCCCTAGCTTGCTGATTCCCTCCCTGACTAGCATGTTTTTCTTTCTTAGCCATGTCCATAGTGCTTTAACTTCATGAGGCATACTCCTACTCCACTTGTGGGTTTCCTTTTGTTTAATTATTGACACTCTCTTTTGTAGCTTTCTTCCATTATAGGCCCAACGCACTCATGGTATCTGCAACTTCCCAGTATGTCACTTTCTCGAATGGATACTAAGCATACTCCCCCTTGTTCCTATCCTGACTTTATCACAGACCACTGGCGAACTAGATCACCCTCTAACCCATACATGCATCTTCCTCTGACATCCACACCGAATCCTTAGGCATGTATTCCATTTGTGAACAATTGTCGCGCATGGTGTCTCCGTGAGTCCATCCTTCAGATTTGTCAGTTCGCGTGGGTCAACTGGTTCCTCCTCCTTCATGGCATCTTCATCAATGGGTCACTCCCTAATCATCCTATTACAGTTTAGTGTTGTTACCTCATGCAGAGAGTTCTGCCATCACTCAATCTCTTCATCTGAGTCTGAGGTGAAGAAACTATCACTGTCCCATGAGATTCTTTCGTCTGCTATTGGATTCACTCGGTCCTGATCATGTGCTATGATCTGGTAGATACAATCCAATTCATCGTCATTGCCCTCATCGCACACTAGTTGAGTATAACGTGTCCCATCAGCAAGATTCGCCATCCATAATTGGATAGGAGACCATTGTAGTATAGGACTACCCATGCGCTCCCACATCTATTTAGGTAGGACATTTGCATCTGAGCCTAAGTCTAGAACAACTTGATCTATCTCATAGTCCCAAATCTGGGCAGTCAATTGCATTTCCCTTCCAGTGCGAACCACGTGCTTGCCTAGCTTCTAAACCATTCAAGTTTCATATGATCCTGTGCACCTGGTTATCAACTCTTGCAATCCCTTCACTGTGTTACCTTAGTAGCTTCATGCAAGTTTCCAAGAACGTAGTTAGCATAGAAGTGTCCCTTTCTAGCTCCATTCGCTCCTTGCTACCTAACATAGAAGCTTCTACGAAGTTCTTCTTGGCTTCCAAAAACGTTTCCTTCATGCACTTCAAATTAAATTTCGATTTCTTTGCAGGTGCCTTACGAACCCATGCATCCTCCTCTGGTTTCCTCCCCTTATCTTCTCTTATAATTTCACCACTTCTGAGCATCATGTTTACATTAGGGTCTTCCTTACGCGGCTCAGCCTTCATCATTCTGACATTCTGAGTGGGCGTAGCCGTAAGCACCCCTTTTTCCCACATTTGAGCAATTAGCGTGGGGAAATCGATTGCTTCATGATAAAACTAGTAACAGTATGGGCAACAGGCTCTGGTAGGGTTTGTGAAATCATGCACATAATGCCCTAGTCCTCCACAATTATAGCAAATTAATTTTCCACGTCTGTGGCTGGGTCCCATTCCCCCTCATCCCTGTCCGCGTCCTTGGAATCTGCCCCGTGCTATTGTTATTGTGGGATCCTATATACGTGCTTCCATCTGCATCTTGTAAGCAGGCATTTGATCCATCAATAACTCATAACTTTAGCAGTTTCTTTCATCGTGGCAAACTATCCTACAAAAGTTGTAGAATAACTGCTTGGGGCGCAAGGAAAATTTTAAGGATGGAAATTTTTCTTGAAGTTTAGAAACAATGGCGAATCTCAGTAATCCCTAATATGCAAACTATAAAATGTTTATTGATATATTTGTAAAATTATTCAAATTTATAATGATTTTATATATAGTCTCTATATAATGTTGGCGATTTTAAGGGTAAAATAATTTTATATTCTAAAATTTGGGCGAATCACCTTTTATAAAAATTGGAAATTGGCGAATCTTTTTATGGAAAAATCATGGAAAATTAGCCCACTGGGCGAACATTAGCCCCAATGGGGTTGTTATCGGGAAATCTGGTGTCTATGCATAGCTGCTAGTCCCACTAAGACGGGTAGCTATTTTAGAAACAAACAGATTAAAGTTACTTTCATTTTCCTTTATGAGAAGTAGATAGGAGAGGAGCAAAGAATACCAACCTCGATCTTTCTTTCAGTTCCTTGCTTGTTCCTTCTCCTCACTAACGGATGTTTGCCGCTCTTTCCTTAACCACTCTGCTTCAAAGAGTACCTATAAAGTCAAAGAAACATAATACCTTCAAAGTGCAGAGATCTACAATCATAAACAATATAAGACCAGATGTATATTGACCACACAAATGCATATATATGATCAAACATACAAGAATGTGGAGGAAAACTTGAATAGCTTTATTGATGTGAACATTAGAAGAGAGGATTACGACCCATTTATCTGACCGAGCATCATCCTTCCAGCACCAAAGCCCTTCTTCACCTCATGAAAGGCTTAGATCACCCAACACTATGATGTTCCACCAGGAAACCAATAGCACTTCCTTACAAGATACAAAATTCCAGCCCCTGTATCTCTGGGACGAGGGATCCATATATAGATGATTACAAGGGAGTGAGTCAGCTTATGGGATTTTGATTAGTGTCTTCTCTCTGGTCGTTCTTGATTCCACTTAGAGATTGATGATATCTTACTCATCCCTGGGTGAATTCAGAGAGGCAAGTGTCACAGGAGAAGTTTCTGGAAGATTCTAGGATCATACACCTCTCAAACTGTCTCTACCATTTGTCCATTCTTGCCCATCAAACCCTACAGAAGGGCTTTCCAGTATGCATCGCACTTTTTTCACTGGGTAGGTGAGATGCATCGCACCCTTAGCACTGAGCAACTTGTATGGTCCAGTTTTGACCAGTTATGAGCAGTTTTCTGTGGAGAACTTCTGGGAGATGATGTAATCAGCTGACCTTGTTCCTTTACGACATGAAACAACAATTTTAGGGACTTGTAATCCCTTGGTTTATGGACATATATGATTGGGGTTGCAGTGCTCAAAAATGTCTATAACAGTTTCACCCTAAAGCGTGAGGTCGTTAATCTTTTGATGTCGGGTCAAATGCTTTATCATGAGGATCCGAGGTTTTTTGAAGTGGAAGGTGACCTATAATAAGATACAATACAACACATTATCTTCATAACATTTTTCATGATCTAGCTCAAGCAGGCATTCCCATGCTCAGCTTTATAAATTCATTTTCATGTACATACGACAAACAACTGTCTGTGTGGCAAATTGATGATTTTGGTAGAGTCATCATCCTTGGAGTCAGATGATCATCTGTGCAGCAATGATGTACATTTGATGTTTTTATTTTCCTGAATATATCGCAACCCAGATGGATGATACTAGACCTGGGGTCTTCAAACTCGTCCAATCTTTTCCTGGAGTACAAGTTGATCCATGTGAAAAATGTTTTGGAGTCGAACATGGAAAGACATCGCCTGATTACCAGCCAATGATGTAAGCCATTAACAGACGTGAGAGGAATCACTGATAATGATGATGACCCTCAAGGTACTACAGTACAATTCGCATAGTGTGAAGATGGGACTTGGCATCGAACACCATGAAAAATCTCTCGATCGAAGGCCATTGATGTAAATCTATTGCCGAAAGTGAGAAACTTGCCATTGAGGCATGCAAGCTTCAAAGTACTCAAAGGGTTGTTCCTAGGTTGACTTCTTGGATAATGAGCTGACGTCGACAAGAAGTGACCTGTTATAGGAGGGCCTTAATGAATCCCACATCTACGACATGGAATGGAGCAAATGATTTTTTTGGAGGTGAAAACGATCTGATGATATATGGTTCAGGGTGGCGGTCATGAAAGAATGAAATGTGAAGGTATTACAGTGGGTGAGACACAAGATGGGTTGGTGAATTCTCTGATCGACTTCTCTTGAACATATCGGTGACACTGAAATGGATTGGTACCGTTAACCACAAATATGGATGGTACGGTGGACCAATGGTAATATGACCGGTGAATGGAATAACCAAACCTGACTCAATCATGGTGATGGAGTGAAAGTGTCATGTTCAAGAGCGACTTGCTACCAATATAGTTTCTTCAAGTTTTCTTCCCAATTTTCCCCAGTCATTGTTGACGAGTACCTCTTTAATTTTGTCAAGCTTAAGGAGTATAACATATGCATGTTCTATAATTTTCCCTTTGGGCAAGCCCGTGACTATGTTTTAATGAGCCTAGCGACAGTGAAACTCGTTCTTGTCTGCATCGACAAGTTTATCGCTATTGGTTTTAACGATTTTAACAACAAAGACAACACAGTCCTTTTTCAATTTTAGAGAGTCTAAAAAGGGACGGAAAGAAAACTCTAGTAATCATTTTTTGTCATGTAATCCCTTAAGTCCAAAAAATTATAAAATAATACGAAAGGGATGAATTTTCTATCATTTTAATGAGCCGAACAAGACAAGCGCTCGATCGTTTTGTGTAATAATCGCTCATGTCGAAAAAGATTAAAATCTAGAGGAGGGATAGCGCTTTCGGTGTTAGGATATTCCGACACATAGGAATAGTTAAGTTCAACTTGGTCTAGTATAGAGTTAGGTATAAAGTTAGGTAAAGTGTGTTTCTTTACCGTTGTACATTTTGTAACTTA
>APFE030373260.1:1652-23060 GCA_000404065.3 Pinus taeda
CTAGGTAAGGTCATTTCCCTCTCCTAGGGTTTTGAAGGCAATTTCTCTTGGATGGTCAAATCATTAGAAAAACTTGTAGCCAGATGTTCATACACCTTCCCCTATCCTTAATATTCCTTATAAAACACTTCCTATCACTAAGATCCCCCAAATTCCTCATTTTTGCACAAACCCTAGTTTCTTGCCACAACTTGGCAATTTTCTAGGTTATGCCTGTGTTTTGCCCTTTTGGACCCCTTCCCCTCACTCGATCTCTGAGATTCCACTTTCCCCTGCTTCCTAACATCCCTCCCTACTTCCAAAAATTTCCCCAAGAATTTATAAGCCCCTTATCCCCTTCATTTCGCTTCATTTCGACAAAATTCCTTGTTTCACACATCGGGATAAGTTTCACTCAAAAAATGTTTCAGAGCAATAAAAGATGAATTTTCAAACATTGAGAGAGGTTTTTGTCCAAAACAATCCAAGGAAGAAAAAACTCCTTCACTTTTTACACAGGTGTCATGGTTTTAGAGAAATTTCAAAAATAACGTTGCCTCGGGAGAATTGATGCACCTCTGAAGTGACCTTGGGAAAATCAAGTTTTCTCCTAGCTTGGTTGGCCAAATAACTTTCTTGATGAGTCCAATGATAACTAGACACAAATTTATTTCCAATGAGCTATCATGAGCTCAATTTGGAGTTGAGGAAGGCATTCAAAAGTTGACTGCAACAGCACTCTGCCTTGAGGCAGCCTCATTTGGCACATTTTGACAAGTCTTGGGAGATTTGATTTTTGACAAGGCAAATGAACTCCAAATTGAACAATTATAGTTGGGTTGGAAAGTAGACTCAAATAAATTTTCAACGAGGTATCATGAACCTAATTTCGACACTGGTAAGGCCTCCAAAAGTCTCCTGCAAAAAGGAACTATGCCACGCTCTATGCGCCGCGCGCCTCAAGCCCAGTGCGCCTCCCTGTGCGCCGCGCACCACGCATGACCCATAAGATTGGGAGGTAAAAATCACAAATGGCTTGCAGTTTTGGATTTTTCATGGAGAATCATGAATTTTGGTACTTGGACAAGAAGTTTGGGTGAGTTATGGGTCCCCAAAAGGTCAAAAAACATGCAAAAAATGACCTCAATGCCCCTATTTTGACACACAGGAAGTAGTCTTGGGAGAATGCACTTTTGGAGGGGAAAATGGACACCAAATTTGAAAATTCTACTTGGGTTGGAAAGTTGACATCTAGGGCTTTCCAACGAGCTATCATGAGATCAATTTGGGTGCCGGGAAGTGCCCCAAAATCAGGCTGAAAGGCGCGTAATGCATAGAGCTCAGGCGCGCGACGCATAAAGATTTTTGGTCAAATTTTCACCTTCCAACTTAGAATTTCGGCCAGTTATGACTAGTTTCACCTCTTGATGTGATTTTTGACCCAGCTTGATGTAATTGATTAAACATGATGTAATTTTGACTCTTAGTTACTTGTTCTAGAAGATTCATTCACCAAAGAGTGAAAATTTAATGAATGAATTTGTTTCCTACCTTATAGAGGCAAGTTGTTTTGACTGCCTAGATTGTAGTGGTTTGTTTAGAGTTGGTTGAAACAACTCCTAGGATGATGAGCTCGACCCGTAGAGGCAAGGAAAAGGGTTAGGATGGTCTATATGATGTAATTTCTCAATCATTTTCAGAGGTTGGAGAGGTTGGACTCTTGGGAATAGCTTGAGACTATATTGTACATATCTTATCTGCATTTTGGCAAAGGAAAGACCAGGGTTTTGCAGCACTATTTGGGATTCATGTGGCTTTATGTGTTGATGGTGTGTTTCTCTCAGTACTTGTAAGTTGTGTATGTGTACCACTTTCTTTATTTAATCTTCTGTAATTAAACAAATGAAGTGCTAAGGTAGAATCCATGAACTTGTTATTCTCTGCCTTTAAATTTGTTTAATTTTCTATTTTTTCTTCAATTTAAGGAGAATCCTTGAGACTTCCTTGCTCTCCTTAGCTCCTCACCAGTCTGATCTATCCATCTCACTTGCTTTAAGGCATCAAAACAATCGCCTATCTTGCCCCAAGTAGACCTCTGCAAAAGTTGTGCCTCATCCCCGCACCCAAAATTGCCTTTCCCGTGAATTCAACAAAACCTCAAAAACTCAATTTCACAGTCTTTGTACTTCATACCTAGCCTAAAATTAGTCAACAATTCAGTCATCTCGACCTCGTTGATTATCTTTTGCCGAGATTGACCTGGAGAGAGCCCTCTCTTGTCCTCGTAGGGCTAGCTACGAGGCTGAGCATGGTTTGATGTAGCCTTGAGTTTTACCTTATTTCAGCCTAAGGTATATTTGAGCGCTAACAGGGGCTCTGCCAAATTTTCCGCTAACTTAATTTCACTTAATTAACATATAAACTTGGATTAATTAGTTGTTAACCCATATTTAGCGCTAAGCACGTAGTTATCATTAACCTCCAGCGTTTGGTTATGTAGTAGTGGTTACATGGGAGGGGTTGGCCCTCTCTTTCCCCAAACCACCAAGTGTTAAAACTTTAAATATGTATTGCAACCGTCACATGATAAGTAACACGTTGGTGGCATAGTGGTAAGACTCTAGATTTGTGCAGGCGAGGTCACGAGTTTGAATCCACCGACTTGCCAATAATTTTTCCACTGCACGCTAATAGATGCAAGACCTTTGGGGAGGGACACGTGGTCGCCTCTGGGCTTGCCACATGTCTCCTCTTCATTGGTCCTCCTCCAACCAATCAGAAAACACTAACTCACCAAACTGTAGACCAATTGCAATGCGTTATTTGGTGAGACCTGGTTAGTCGTTGGCCATCCTTTGACCTACACAGTCACCTGCCACATCAACAATACAAAGTGTTTTTTGTGCAGTGATTGTACCTTTTTTTTTAAATCTTCTATTTGGCAAAGCAAAAAGAATGCGATATCTTCCTCATACAAGCTTCGTTTTGAATGAAATGAGTTGCGTTAGGATCGTATTGTTGAGACAGATGCAATCGTTCAATTTTTGAGTGATTTTGAGCACTTTTATTTTTGAGCTAAATACTTATCACCTAATCACCTACCGACATAATCTATTGGAGGAACTAAGGGTTCTTTGTATCCACTCATTACGGAGTTCCATACATCAAATCCATGTGCTTTCACATATGCTTTCATCCTTCCACTCCAAAGTGCGTAACTTTGTTCATCAAACAATGAAATTATGTTCTTGGTGCATTCCATAATCTTCCTTCCAGTGATTAGACTGCTTTTGAAAGAATTTGCTCTAATGCCAATTGTTGGAAATACTGAGAGGGGGATGAACCAATATTTCACTTCAATTAGTTAATTTTTAATATTCAAAGCATTAAATTACATTAGCGTCGTATCAAAACATAAATCAATTGCACAATTCAACAATGAACGATATTAAAGGTTGTACACGCGATTTTTAGGTGGAAAACTTTCCAAGAGAAAAACCACTGAATAATTCTAATATATGTATTTAAAAATTACATCAATAGGAAGCTCCAACTTCCAAGATTCTCCAACAACAATTGGAAGGAGGATCCAACCCCTTGATTTATCAACTCCAACTGAAAGGATCCTCCAACACCCTATTTTACCAGTTCCAATTGGAAGGACGATCGAATGCCCTTGTTTTATAAGCTCCAACTGAAATGATTTTCCAACACCTATGTTTTACCAACTCCAAATGAAAGGATGCTTCAACACCCTACAAACTCCAACTTTCCCTAGCACCACCCTGCCACTATGAATTGTTCTCAGGCTCCAATGTGAAGGACACTCCACTTTGCCCCTTGCACCACCTTTCAACCCTACTTAACAAGCCACCACTTTCCTTGAAGGCTTCAACTTTGAATTTACCACAATGGACCACATTTCATATATTCAGACACTAGATCCACCTCTTCTCAATAAACAACATAAAACTACAGTGTAATCTCTTCTCAATAATCAAATATGTTTCAACAACATCATTGTACCAAGATATCTAGTATTAAAGACAATTTGTTAACTAACCCAAAATCAACAACAGTAAACCTCTGTTCATCAATAACATCAAGTTCTAGCACCAATGTATCAAAAATTTTCAAGCTCACTGACACAACATTAAATCATATCCCATCAATTTAGCATCAACACTAATACAAGATACTATTACTTCTTGACAGTGCATCAAACTCTAGCTGGACAATTCTCGCTCAACCATGTGTCAACATGCAAATTTGGCCATAAATAAAAACACTTACATAATCATGCTTTAGAAAATAAGACCTGAAGAAGGGCTCTCCTTAATGGAATTATGTCAATGATCAAATCTTTTTGATATAGGCTAGATCACAAAGTATGTGCCATGCCATTCCAATTAACAAATTTATTTGCATATAAGTTCATACCTCAGATATGCAATGGTGCCAATGTCTGCCACACTTCGTAAATACATCTTGTATGTTGCGTAAATTCATTTATACAATTATTGTTTTAAAAACAACTAGAACATAAACATATAAAGACTTATCTCATTCCTCAATTCGCTGATGTGAAGAGTGTGCCACTAAATGGTTCAAATTATCCCAAGTGTTATGTTCTTGAAGATGATCTTTTTGTCACTGATTTTGGAGGTGTCCCTTTTCTACCCTTTCCTTCTATATATTTGATTCGTTTGGCTGAGGTAACTTCTTGTAATAGTTTTTCCCTTATATCCTTCAAGAAACCTTTTAACAAACTTTAAAAATAACTTCGATGAAACCTCAAATAATTAAGATATTCACTAAATAATGAGAAGCTTTAGCTCAGAAAACCCTTGCATAAATGATTGTTGAACAAAACTATGATTCTTATTTCAAATACTTCAACAAGTTAGCTCAATGCTCATTTTAATGATCTGTTAGGTCCCTATAATACTAGTGTAGTCCTCTTATTGTTATTATTAGTGTAGCCCCCTTATTGTTATTGTTAGTATAACCCCCTGTTATTATTGTTGTGCCCATGTAGCCCCATATTGTTATTATTATGCCCCATAGAAGTCTACTGTTGTTATTATTGTGCCCTTACATTATTAATTTTATGTATACTCTAATTATATTGTGACTCCTTAGACTTCTATAGATACCAAGGAGGTCTTGTCATTTTTATCATCCAAGAATTATTATATATATATATTATTTATTTATTTATTATTATTTATTTTATTTTTATTATTATTTTTTTTTTTTTTTTTTTTTTTTTTTTTTTTTTTTTTTTTTTTTTTATGTAAAGGAGGTTTCTCCCCCGAAAAAGGCTAATTTTCAAGAAGTTGAACTATATTGTCTTCTGTTTTGTGATCTGGTTGCATAACATTTGGTATAAAAACTTTGGATTCTAGGGTTTCACTGCTTCAAAAAAGCCATCTTGGAATTTTCACTGTAACGTTTTTTATATGAAGCTTCAAAAGTTGAAACTTCTACCATGTGGAGCCAAAATGTTAATGAACTTTTTGTGGAAATTTCAGATTTTGGTTCACCATGTTTTCTAAGATATGGTCCGAAGAATTTAGGGTCTCTGAATGCTCCAAAATTCAGTCTCTGTTGACACCTAATCATGGGGATTGGGTGAACAACTGTAAATAATGTAAATAATAAATAATTGAAAAGGAAGAGTCATCAGGAGATGAAACCCAAGAGTCACTCCCTCATGTATATAACTATGAGCAATCTAAATGAATAAACAGATTTCATTTGAGGATTTACCTCCTGGCTTGACATGGTATTAGAGACAGCGCCATTTTTGGATTCCCTCTCTACTTTGTAACTCCCTTCTACCTATTTTGCCTATGTTCTGCATCTTTTTCACTGATCCAGGTGGATCTTCAGATACAATGGCATGGAAAAACTCAAAAATTAAAGTGAGCAGAATGAAGTCAACCCAGGACTAGAGCAGAGTTCTTGTCCTATTGATTCCAAAGGTGCAAACGGTACTTCAATCCGAGTTCGAATGATGGATTTATCACATAAAGAAGGATTCTTCGATCCTTAAGAAAATGAGGTTTTTCCTTTGAAAATGGGTTTTAAGCCGTTAAGGCCAAATCGCAATCGGAGGTTGCATAGAGGCAGAATTAAGCTTTGGGCAGTGGAACCCCCAATCGTTGATCTCCGATCTAATCAGATCGGCTGATCGGAGGCAATCACAATTGTAGGACTTACATGTATATTGGTGAGCGGGCATTGCGATCGACGATTAATCGGGGCGGTGGAACCACTAGCGGACACCTGGGGCAATGTATGTGTGGGATGCTGATGCGATCGACTGATGCCAATATCGGTGATCGGTGATTGGCGATCGGTCATTCCCGATAACTAGGACAGAGACACCCTAATACGCTGATTTGCGACCCCAGCGTGGACCCGATAGGGAAAATAAGCCTGATTTAAGGATTTTGAGGTCCGGGTATATGGTTTTTTGGGCAGATTTGTAGTGTTTTTGGGGATTTTGAAGCTTTATCGTTTCAATGATAAAAGACCATCTTTGAGTGGCGGTTGCACCCACCGATTCTTCCACTCTACCAGCCTCTGTTAAGAGCCAAACAAGCCCCAATTGGGATGGGATTCTGTCCAAAGAATCCCTTATAAAACACGATCAATGGAAGAGGACAGGGGGGGCATTATTTTGGTGGCAACACATTGTTTCGCAGGATGCCGAGAGCATCTATTGGTATGTTTTGGAAATTTTTGCATACTCTAGCCCCTTTTATTGCTGTGGGAAGCTTTGGTGCTACATACCACTCCACCTCAGGCATCCATTTCATAGGCCACCTTGTAGATTGGAGGTATAAGCCTTTTGTGGATAGTTTCATGAATGTATTTCTCTTTGTTTTCATGCCATTTAATAAGAAAGGCATCCCCATTGTTGAGCTAGGCTCAGAGACGTAGCCCGAATTGGACAAACTCCGTTATCAAGCCTTGGTGTCTTCTTTTGTGCCTTGTATGTGTTTACTTCTTCTTTCATCATGTGCACATTGTTGTATTAAGCTGCAGTTTTACATGTAATTCTTTTCTATACATATATAAGCAAAAACATCCTGGATCAAGTGGTATCAAAGTAGGGCTTTTTAGATGTGAATTGCATGTTTGTATATTAATAAGAGGTAGGCTTCAAAGAGGCGAAGGGAATTTAGAACCTTTCGATCCAGAGGCAGGATTTAAAGAGGAGAAGGGAATTTAGAACCTTTCGATCCAGAGGAACATGGCCGGAGAGGAAGCTCGTACTGAAGAGGAGCACAATTTCAGAAATACTTTCTATTCAATGGCAGAAACTATCAGTCAGTGGGTTATAAGACTGGAAAAAGAAGAAGAGAGGAATCTAGAAGGACAAGGTTTAGCACATGGGAATGATGAAGAAGAACCCCCTCCTTCTCCTTCTGGTGGTGAAGGTTCTTCTTCCCCTCACCACCATAATCAGAGAAATCCAAAGGATGCATCTAAGAAACATTTTTTTAAATTAGATGTTAAATTTGATCTTCTTGTGTTTACTGGTGAAAGTAACGAAGAAAAGCTTAACAATTGGATCAGGTAGATTGAGGTTTACTGCAGGATTCAACAAATCATAGAGGATGAGGCAAAAATCCAGCTGGCCTCTCTACGGCTGGGCAGCACAGCTCTTGTTTGGTGGGAGATTAAATTGTGGAGTAGAAAAAAAGAGGGTAAGTTATTTTCCTCATGGTCTGATTTTACTTCTGCATTAAAGGAATAGTTTTATCTCTTAGGATACAAACAAAAAGCTTTGATGAATTGGCAATATTTAAGGCAAGGCAAAGGGCAGGATGTTTAGAGTTTCACATAATAATTCAGGAAGCAAGCACTGAATTTGGGTATTGCACTAGATACACTTGAAGTTGTAACAAAGTATATTGGCTCACTGCATTGTTATATTCGGCATTCATTATTGTTGTTTGAACCAACCACTATTGATGCAGCTAGTGTGAAAGAAATTCATATTGAGAACAGGGGAAAGAATGAAAGAGAGGACCAGTCCAAAAAGAAACTATTCAAACCTCCCAATGGAAAATCCAAAGCGAAATGGAAAAGGAAGGAGAAGAAAATAGCAGCAGCCAAAGAGGGAGAACGGCCTTATTGCAATCATTGCAAGAAAGAAGGCCACGATGATGATCGTTGTTGGAAGTAACACCCAGAAAGGCGTCCAAAGAAGTATGGAGGAAAATGAAAGCAGAAAATAGTGGAAGCATCACAACAAGACCTTGGTTCAAATTGGAGAGATGAAGTGCTGGTCACAGCAGCAGGAACAAAAAGTACCCTTACACCTCCTGTTGATTCTAAATCACATGGAAGCACCAGTCCTGTAGATGAGTCCCTTTCAAATGATAGAAAAAGAATTGAATTATTTCATATCAGAGTTGTAGTAAATCACACCAAAGTAGAAACTCTGTTTGATACAGGGTCCCAAGCAAATTTAATTGCAGAATCCCTGGTAAAGAAGCTTGGCTTAGAAACAAAACCGCACCCAAAGCCTTACTTTTTGGGATGGATACATGATAAAGCTAAATTGAATGTAACCCAACAGTGCAAGGAAAAATTTGTGATTGCATCTAAGCTGGTAGACGAAGTAGAGATGGATGTAATACCATTGGATATCTGTGGCATGGTATTGGGGAGGCCATACCTATCTGTCGGGGAAGCAGTCTTTTTCTGCCATGAGAATAAATATCACATCACCAAGGATGGGGTAGAATACATAGTGCGGGCTCATCATGAAAGATTAACGCTAGCCTCGTAAGCACTGGGCAGATGAAACTGTTGGTTAATTCTAGAAAAACATGCATGCTTATGGTCATAAGGGAGAAAGAGGCCGAATTCGATGACGTGTTCCAGGGCTGCGATGGGGAGCTTAAACAAGAATTAATGCAATTAATTTCTGATTATACTGAATTGTTTCAAGAGCCATGGGGACTACCTCCAAAGAGGGAAATCCAACACGAAATCCACCTGTTGCATGGTTCCCCTCTGCCAAATATCGGCATGTACAGGATGTCAGTAGTTGAAATGGAGGAGATCAAGTGGCAAGTGCAGGAATTGTTGGACCAAGGCATAATCAGGCCAAGATCCTTTCCATGCGGTTCGCCGATTGTTCTAGTGCCCAAGAAGGATAGCGGTTGGAGGATGTGCATGGACTACCGCACGCTCAACAAAATATGACAGTAAAAAATCGTTATCCCCTCCCACGCATAGATGATTTATTGGATCAATTAAAAAATGTTGTATATTTGACAAAGTTGGATTTGCGCAGTGGCTATCACTAGGTCTGAATTGCAGAGCAAGACGTGTGGAAAACTGATTTCAAAACCAAGCAAGCGTTGTTCGAATGGATGGTAATACCATTCGGGCTTTGCAACGCTCTAGCCACCTTTATGCGGGTTATGAATAATATATTTCAACCCTTCATTGATGAGTTTGTTCTTGTATATTTAGATGATATACTATTTTTTAGCAAGAATTGGTTTGAACATGTGAGTCATGTAAAGAAAGTGCTTGATGTGCTTAAAAAGGAAAAACTCTTTGTAAAATTGTCAAAGTGTGAGTTCGGGAAAACCTCTTTGGGTTATCTAGGTCATATTTTTGGTCATGGTCAGTTAAAAATTGATCCCACTAAAGTTGAAGCAATTGTAAATTGGCCTAAGCCTACTAGTGTAACTGAAGTCTGTAGCTTTCTAGGTGCAGTCCAATATTGGAGGAGATTTATTGTTAATTTCTCTATTATTGCAGCACCTTTACACACATTGACAAGTGTGAAATAGGTCTTCCAGTGGGGAGGAAGACAACATAAGTCCTTCGAAACATTGAAGGAAAAAATTAGCACTGCGCCAGTCTTAGCCTACCTGATCTCCAACGGCCATTTGAGATCGAAACCGATGCCAACGGTTATGCCATGGGAGTTGTACTAATGTAGCAAAAGAAGCCAATTTGTTACCATTCTGAGAATTTTTCTCAAGCTGTGATAAACTACCCCACCTATGACAAGGAGCTTTATGCCTTGGTGCAGAGTGTGAAAAAGTGGAAACGCTACCTGATCAGCAAGGAGACCATCATCCATAAAGATCATCAGCCCTTGCAGTACCTTCAATCACAAACCAAGTTGTAGAAAACTTGTCATTTCAAGTGGATGAGCTTTCGTCAACAGTTTTATCTGGTAATAAAGTATAAGAAGGGCACTAGCAATAAAGTGGTCGATATGTTATCTCCCCCTCCTATTTCTACTTCTGTTATTTTTCATAATGCTTCGTTGTCTTTTGAAAGTTATGCTGAACAATATGCTAACGATGATGACTTTAAGGAGGCTTATGCAAAACTAACCCATGGTTCACAGGTGGACAGCTATCACTTGCAGGAGAAATTGTTCTATCACCTTGGTAAATTGTGTATTCCCATAGGATAAAGAGTGCATGTAATTTGAGAGGCCCACACCTCTCTTATGTTTGTACACTTTGGTGTCGAGAAGACTTTATGTCATGTACAAAGATTTTTCTTTTGGCCTCATATGAAAAAAATTGTGACTCGCTATGTAAAGGGTTGTGTGATGTGTTTTGTTTCAAAGCCCTCTAATATAAAACTTGGGCTCTACACAACACTCCCTATTCCGAGTCATCCATGGGAAAGTGTGTCAATGGACTTTGTAGGAGGTTTGCCTTTGTCTAGGAAGGGTCACGACTATTTTTATGTCGTCATTGACCGTTTCAGCAAAATGTGTATTCTTATGCCTTGTAAAAGGCAGATTATTGTAGAGTAGACTGCTTCTCTTTTCTTTCAGTATGTTTGGGTCCACTTTGGATTACCCACATCAATTGTGTTGAATCGAGACTCTCGCTTCCTTAGGGAGTTATAGACCATCTTATGGAGGATGATGGACACCAAACTGAAAAGAAGCATGACATTTCACCTGCAGACCGACGAACAGACAGAGGTTGTTAACCGTACTGTGGTACACTTATTACAAGGCTATTGTGGGAAACATCCCAAGTTGTGGGATGAACATCTCCCCTATATACAACATTCCTGTAACCAAGTAGTGCATTCATCGACGCAACGTTCACCATTCGAGGCATGGTTTGGTTACCTGCCAAAATACCCTTTTGATATGGTCTTTGGAAGGGAGGATGGCTCTAGTGGACGTAATGATAAGGACAAAGCTCAGCAATTCATTTAATGAACCCAATTGACTCACCAAGCAGTGCAAGAGCAGTTGGAAAAAATTCAAGCTCGTTATAAGGCTTGACATGATAAACAACAGGTCGAACATCAATTCTAAGTGGGAGACAAGGTGTGGTTCCACATCAGCAAAGATAGGATGAAGGGAGAAGGAAAGAAATTGCGGCCAATCTAGTATGGACCATTCACCATATTGGAAAAGATTGGGAACAATGCCTTTCGTCTTGACTTACTGGTATATATGCAAATGTACTCACTAGTGAATGTGGAGAACCTAAAGCTGTATGAACTTCCTTTGATCATGGACACTGATGAGGTGGGCACAATTCCTACCATCGATGATTTTGCACCATAATATCTCGATGAGTTGCCCGAAGACATCCTCGATAGAAGGACCAGGACTTCACGGCAAGGAGGTGTAGAGTACCTTCGAGTTGGATTCAAGGGAATGCATCCCAGCAAGGCCAGATCACTGGAGAAAGAGAAAGTGAGGGAACAATTCCCTCACTTGCCAATTGACTAACGAAAAGCTTTTGGTGGTCCAAAAGCTCCTCAATGGGGAGGATTGATCCAGGTATATCTTCAGATACAATGGCGTGGAAAAGCTCAGAAATTAAAGTGAGTAAAATGAAGTCAACCCAGGACCAGAGCAGAGATCTTGTTTTCCTGATTCCAACGGCGCAAACGGTACTGTTAGCTTTGCTATATACTTCAGCTTTTGGAAGGACCAAACATCAGCTTGGCCATGTGTTTATACTCAGAAGGGCAGATCGCAACAATCTTCTCTTCTTTTCCCTTTCATGCCCATTTATTCTCATAACCATGTTATTTCCATTTTCTTCCCTTTGCGATGCGATTTGGTCGCTATCGCACATAAACCCGTTGCACCCATATGTTTTTGCCGTTGCGATATTGCGAAGCGATTAGATCGCATATCACAAAACGCGTCTGCGCCCTGTTGCTTCCGTTACGCCCTGTGTCTTCTGCCGATTGTGATATTGCGATGCGATCCGATCGCAAATCGCAAATCGCACCCAAATGTTAAGACTCTGCCCTATCTCCTCTGCCGATGCGATGTTGCGATGCGACCTCAGCGCTATCGCATATCGCACCTCTTGCAAATCAAATCTTCGCCATACATTTCTTTGATCTAACGGCTTATGTCCAAGTTGCGCCTTGTGCCTTCCCATTACCTTCTGCCAGCATATTTTGATCGTCCATCCAACTCATGCAACGGCCAGTGTTCCTCCTCGGCCCTTCGTCTATATTTGATGCAAATTTTTGTGTCTTTTTGGCCAATTTTTGGGCATGCGAAGAAGCAGGTTATGATCCAACTACCTACGCATTGAATTCTCAGCTACCGCAGTTAAAGAGCAACATGGTCAAGGACGAGGAACTACTACCTCGAGTAGATGAATTCATTGGGTAATCAGGGACATTTATTCATAAAACATTCCTCCTGTTCGAAGAGTACAAACAGAGCCATTTCGTTCATTAAAATGTGCATATTGTGGCAGGAAGCCCATATCTAAATGTAAATGCAGTTGGTGATCCATTAAGACACCTCCACGCATAGGTTAGTAGAGATATGTTTGTAAACAAGTTCTATATGTACCCAAAGATATGATGTAATCAGTTTGATGAGTGTTAGATGAGAATTAGTATGTTGTAAGTTTCAACTTCTGGAGACTGTAAATACTGTGAGACCTGCAACGTTTGGTCTTCATTTCCAACTAGTACAAGCTTCTTTTGTTGTCATTCGCTCACTTTTCACTTCTTCTATGTTCCAGGTTGTGCCTGTTTTGAATTAATTCATGTTGCTGTGAATGTTTGGCATCAGAGGGGCTGTCATCCCGCCTCTGTGTTGGAAGCTAGCATGTTTCATTGAATTTGCTTACAGGTTTCTATTGTTTTAATACCAGAGAGTTGTCATCCTGTCTGTGTATTAGATAATAGATTTGCAGACCTTTAAACTGGTTGCAGTCGGCCATCACAGGGTCCTGTGCATCTGCTGCTGTGGTCAGTCTTCTCCATTATCACCATTTCATTAAACTATGAGTAATTGGTGGTTAAATGCCTTGTAGTCTGGGGGTGTTTACCCATGTTTGGGGTCAATCATAGTAGGAGTGGTTATCTGGCTTGAGTATGCAGCATTTCTTTCATTCATCCATCATTTATCCAACATTTTTGTTGAGTTTGTAATGTTCCCGAGCATCACTGATATACAACCTTGGTGAGTTTCTTGGGGTAATAACATTAATTAGTGCCATTGTCGGGGAGAGGAGATTGAAGCTCAGCTTCCCTGGGAGACGACACAGCTTCAAGCTTTAATGACAGACAAGGTTTGAACATATATTTGGTTGTAATCATCTGTCTGGTGACTCCACTGGAGGAAGGCCAACCTTTGGCTACTCCACATTGAAGTTCTGGCTCAGTTCGTGAGGCATACTCGAAGAAATCCTCAGAAATATCCAGCTGAACCATTGCCTGACCCTGAGGGGATTGTCAAAGTGAAAAAAGCATTATAGAAAGGGGCATCAGGATCAGGTAAGTCTAAAAAATCTCAATCATTTCTGAAAGATAAAGTTGTAGATGAAGAATTACAGTCTGAAAATTTAGAGCCCTACATCGTTAATCACGAAATTTCTTCAAATATTAATTCAACCCCTTGTACAGTTAGTTTCCCCTTGAATCTCAGTCAAAAAGAAGGCTTCCCATACTGTCCATAACATCCAGTATTCCCTACCATCCAATCCGCTAGTATTCTTCCACATATTCCAATTATGGCAAGACAGCAAGCACCTACAAGGATAGAAAGAATTGTAGCCGCTAGATACGGACCTTTGGTCCTGCCTGTCCCATTAAATCCGATGCCTGTGGGGGAATATCAAAAATATATGCCTAAATTCACTGTAACAAAGGGAGTAACAACAGAAGAACACCTAGAAGCTTTTTACAGTTATGCTGATAATTTAGATATAAATGAAAATGATGTATGGATGAGAGTTTTTGTCCAGAGCCTTGATGGAGAGGCTAGGAAGTGGTTTAGAGAATTGCCCCAGAGATCAATAACAGATATTGAGGCATTAGATGATGCATTTTTGAAGCAATGGGGGGATAAAAAGGACTTGTTGTATTATCATACTGGGTTTGGTAATTTGAAGAAGGAAAATGGGGAATCATTGCCTGATTTTAATAAAAGATTCAATCGTATGTATAGTAGAATACCAACTGAGGTAAAGCCAACCCCCACCGCTACCAAACTCACTTATGCCAATGCTTTTGACTCTGATTTCTACCTATTATTGAGAGAAAGAAGATGTGCTACTTTAACAGACATGCAAGATTCAACATTAGAAGTAGAGTCAAATATCTTGGCAGCAGAAAAACTAAAGAATCAAGCTGACAGAAGGAGACAAAGAAATCAGGCATCTACTTCTTCTACATCATCTTCAAACCCCAAATTTGATAAAATGACTAAAATAATAGAGTCATTGGCTGCTAAGATATCTAAGCTGGAGGTGGAGCAAAATTTAGAGAAAACAAGGCAGCAAAACACATTTGCTCCAAGAAATCAAAATCCATTCAGAAGAGCAAATGAGTTGTTACAAATGATACAGAGGGGTGAAGAATTAAAAGAGGATCATAAAGTTAAAGTTCCGTTCCAAAATGTAGTTATGGAGGAATAACAATTTGAAGACGATGAGGATGAAATTCACTGCATGGAAGATAAAGGCAACACTGCATTTTTGACATTGGCCGAATATGAAGAATCATTGTTGCAAGAGCAAAACAGTCGGGAGTGGGATAGATGAGCTATTCTACAAGTTAGCGACCAGCAGAGATATAATCTGAGGTCAAATGCAAAAAATGTCAAAGAAAATCCTACACAAAAAGCTATTTTCCAAATAGAATCCTAGAATATCAAGCAAAGAAGACCAGCAGTTGATCCAGTCATCCTCAAAGCTCCAATTCAAGAGGTAAAAAGTTCTGATAAGCCATCTTCTTCTTTCAGCTTTGAGTCAGAGGTTCAGAAATTGAAAATATCTGTGCCTCTGGTTGAGTTGATGAAGAGTGAATTATTTAGAAAGCCTATATTTGACACCCTTGAGCTAGAAACCAAACAAACCTCCACTGGCTTTGTCAAAATGCAAGATGACAAACCTGCCATTGTGCTCAATTCCATGATTGAACATGCTGATAATAATTCCCCATCCTTCTATGTTTCCCTGACCATTCATAACAAAATCCTCCACAATTGCCTGCTAGACACAGGGCCAACCACAACCTAATGCCTAAAGCTGTCATGGAAGAGTTAGGCCTTGATATCACCAGACCTTATCATGATCTATTCTCTTTTGATTCAAGGAAAGTGAAATTCCTGGGATTGATTAAGGACCTAGCCATTACCTTAACTCAGCTGCCCATGAAGAGCATGATGATGGATATCGTGGTAACGGATGTGCCTCCCAAGTTTGGCATGCTGTTGTCCAGAGGGTGGATTAAGAGACTAGGTGGGACATTACAAAATGATCTATCTTATGCAACTGTCCCAGTTTTTGGAGGAGAAAGTAGGATGCTGTACAGAGAAGCACAGTTGGCATTTATTATCAGTGATGAGAAGAATCCTACAAATCATCCCATATATGCAGTGGGCACTGACTTCGGAGCATGTATTCTCCAAATAGAAGAATCTCAGAAGGTCAAAATGCAGCTCAAGGAACCGATTGTTCAGGCCGATAAAGAGCAAGGAAGTTAGGTCTAGGAGATGTTCTTCGATGGAGCATGCACCAGGGAAACTGCAGGAGCAGGGGTAGTGCTAGTATCTCCTCAACAAGAAAGCATTCAGCTATCTTTTAAGCTGGTTTTTCAAGTGACCAACAATATAGCAGAGTATGAGGCTCTACTATTAGGCCTTGTTGCAGCGAAAGACAGAGGAATCAAGAATCTGAAAGTATTTGGTAATGTTGATCTAATAATTCAACAAGTTAATAAGACATTTCAAGCAAATCACCCAAGGCTGAAAGCATACAGAGATGAGGTATGGAGAATCAGAGATTCTTTTGATTTTTTCTGTATTTCATACATTCCTAGAGCCCAAAATCAGCTTGCAGATTCTCTTGTTGTTTCTGCTAGTCTATTTATACCTCCAATGTCACCCCGACTACTTTATGAAGTTCAAATGAAGTACAGACCTTCCTTGCCTGACAACGTCCACCATTCAAAAGTTTTTAATGATGATGATGAGATTAATAGATTCCTTCAAGTTGTTGATGAATTTTCTGAGATGCAAATTGACCAAGATAATGATGCCTTGTTAGAAAAACCCCAGTCTTAGCTTAGAAATAAAATTGGTAAAGACAACATAGTCCAGCTTCCTAAAACCATATTCCTAAGGGCCTAATTCCTCTTGAAAGACTGTTTGACCAAAATGATGTGCCTTACAAAGCCGCCCAAAGAGAAGATCAATTTGCAGTTTGTAAGCATGATATAGGAAGTCCAGGTCAGCCTAGGTATGTGAATTTGTCCACTCATTTGTCAGCTGACCAAAGTTTTGAATACTGCAAATTAATGAAGCAATTTGCTGATGTGTTTGCCTAGGAATATAGTGATCTGAAAACGTATGATAAAAACATAATTCAACACAAAATCCCTCTGGAGAAAAATGCAATACCCTTCAAATAGAAACTGAGACCAATAAATCCCATGCTTCTTCTTTTAATTGAAAAAGAAATTAAAAAGTTGTTGGCTGTTAAGATTATAGTCCCTCTCAGATATTCAAAATGGGTAGCCAATTTGGTGGTTGTAAGGAAGAAGAGTGGGAAAATCAGACTCTGTGTTGATTTCAGAAATTTAAATAAATGCTCCAAAAAAGACAACTATCCCCTGCCTAAGATGGAGCATTTACTGCAAAAGGTCTCAGGAGCCAAAGTTATGTCTTTCATAGATGGATTTTCAGGCTTTAATCAGATTGTTGTGTACCCAGATGACGAAGAAAAGACTGCATTTACCACGCCTTGGGGCACTTTCATGTACGCCAAAATGCCATTTGGGTTGATGAATGTTGGAGCTACCTTTCAGAGAGCTATGGATATATTCTTTGTGGGAGAAAAGGACAAATTTGTGCTTATCTATCTTGATGATATAACTGTTTATTCCAGCAACCATCATGATCATTTACAACGTTTAAAAAAAGTGTTTTTGAAGTGCAGGAGGTTTGGAATTTCAGTCAATCCCAAAAAATCTCAATTTGGTTTGGAAGAAGGCAAGCTATTAGGACATATAGTGTCTTTTGTAGGTGTCCAGATTGACCCAGAAAGAGTCAAACCAATCCAAGCTTTGACCATCCCTAGATCAAAGAAAGATATACAGTCTTTTCTGGGCAAAATTAATTTTCTCAGGAGGTTTATTCCGAATTTTGTAGAGCTGGTAAAGCACGTTACCTCCATGTTGAAGAAAGGATTAGAGGTAAGATGGACCGAAATAGCAAGAAAATCATTTGATTCCATCAAGGAGGCTATAATGGAAGCTCCCACATTAATAAGTCCTAACTACAGTAAGGAGTTTCATCTGTTTTCATTTGCCTCTGAAGACACCATTGTAGCTATTCTATTGCAGCAGGATGAAGAAGGTTCAGAACATCCAGTAGCATTTTTCAGCAAGAATTTGAGGGATGCTGAACTGAGATATGATATTATGGAAAAACAGGCATATGCTCTTATTAAATCCTTAAAAGATTTCAGAGTTTATATCCTTCATTCGAAAATAATTGCATATGTGCCTTCTACTGCAATTAAAGATGTCCTAACTCAACCTGATGCTGATGGAAGGAGGGCAAAATGGATTGCTGAAATGATAGAATTTAATATAGAGCTGAAGCCCGCCAAGCTGGTCAGAGGGCAGGGTCTTGCCAAGTTATTAGCAGAAGAAAATTGTAGGTCTTTGGACATTGATTTCCTGTGCACAATTGCAGAAAATGGTCAAGTAAAAGAAGAGGAAAACGCCGCTGAAAAAGAGAGAAAACAGTTAGTGGCCAAGAATATAACTTCATGTGATTGGTATGCCGAAATAACTAATTTCTTGTTGAAGCTAGAAATCCCTTCAGAATTAAGTGAAATTCAAGCCAGAACTTTAAAACTTAGAGCAGCAAAGTATTGTATCATGGAAAGTCTTCTCTACTGGAGGGATCCATTTGGGATATTTTTAAGGTGTCTGGACAGAGAACAGTCAAAAGAAGTTATGAAGCAGTTTCATAACAGCATGTGTGGAGGGCACCATTATTGGAAGACTACAGCCCACAAAATCTTGAGAGCTGGATATTATTGGCCCTCCTTCTTTTTGATGTATTTTCATTTGTTAAATCCTGTGACAAGTGCCAAAGATTCGAAGGAAAGCAGCAGTTGAAGTCCCTGCCCCTAAAACCCATACATGCAAAAGGACTGTTTCAGCAATGGGGCTTGGATTTCATTGGAGAAATCAATCCACATTCCAGTGGCCAGCACAGGAGGATATTAATAGCCACCGATTACTTCACTAAGTGGATTGAAGCAATCCCTACAAGGAAGGTTGATCACAATGTGGTCATGAAGTTTTTAACAAAAAATATCTTCACCAGATTTGGATGTCTACATAAACTAATCACAGATAATGATGCAACCTTTAGGGCCAAGGAGTTGGTGGAAATGTGTGACTCAATGGGTATCGAATTAGTTCATTCCACCTCATATTATCCACAAGGAAATGGTCTAGCAGAATCCTCTAACAAAAGCCTGATTAAGATAATTAAAAAGTTGTTAGAAGACAATAAAAGGAATTGAGATTCAAAGCTCAAGTACACACTGTGGGCTGACAGAGTGACCATCAAGATATCCACAGGGAGTTCTCCATTCAAATTGGTATATGGCACTGAGGCTGTATTTCCAATTTAGCTTACTCTCCCTGTGGAAAAATTCCCTCAAACAGAGCAGGATGAAGATGAAGACATGGCAGGAAGAATCATTGATCTAACAGAGTTGCATCAGATTAGAGAACAGTTGGTTGAAAGGGCTGCAGCACATCAGAAAAAGATCAAGGAAGCCTTTGACAAAAAGGCAAAACAGATAATTTTCAGATTGGTGACTTGGTCTTAAAATGGGATGCATTAAAGGAGAAGAAAGGCAATCATGGTAAATTTGATGCTTTCTGGACAGGGCCTTTCATCATTTCATAGGTTCAAGGAAACAACATCTTCATACTGAAGAGTATGGGAGGTGAAGCAGTCTTTGATGGCCCAGTTAATGGGCGGTTTTTGAAAATATATGTGGTTTAAGGTCTTTGGCCGTAAAGATTGTAAATAATTTGTTTCTATCAATTTTTGTACAGGCAAAGTAGACTCCATGCCCAATGGAACACTAGGAATTTTGGCTAATTTGTTTTCAGTTGGAAAGGCATTGGTCTGCAGGTTCTTGAGACCTCACAATGTGGATCTCATCCCCAGAAGGAGCCAGTGTTAGCT
This sequence comes from Pinus taeda, assembly GCA_000404065.3. Taxonomy (NCBI): domain Eukaryota; kingdom Viridiplantae; phylum Streptophyta; class Pinopsida; order Pinales; family Pinaceae; genus Pinus; species Pinus taeda. Next base: position 21,364 of record APFE030373260.1, read on the forward strand.
CTGCTATATACTTCAGCTTTTGGAAGGACCAATGCATTCAAAGTTGGGTTCCGTATTCAATCTTATTGTTGAGGGGGTCGTATTGTTGCATTGAGGCAACCTGGTGCGTTGAACATCCACTGTGCACTTCCTAGAGGTATGCAATGAAAGCGTGGTGTTGTGGATGACATTGTGACAGTGACAACGTTGAGGTTATGTATATTTTGATTTTTTGTGTGGCGAATGAATGATGTAACATTGAATGATTGTGTTACATTGAGTGCAACGAAAGTTGTGGTAAAATATCGACACACCACCATAGAAATATGCTCATGTTACGTTTAATGTTGGACCATACTTCATAGGATATATATAATTGTTTCCCCGTGGCATCATGACTCTCCACACTGGTTATAATATAACTGTTGGTTAACGCCCCTCCCACCACCTCCTTCCTGACTCCGTTGCAGGTCTAAAACCACCCTTCATCACTGACATTCATTGTTGTTCATCATTGTGGTATCTCCTAAACTCTGCTTCCATTTCCACGCTGCAAGGAGGTGTGATCATCCTTCCAGTCTGCCTCTCTGCAAACCTCCCCTCCACTGTGCCTCCACCCGCAACTCTGTTGGTATACTGTAACGTCATACCATGGTATGAATCCACTCTCGTTTTTTTTTTACATAAAACGTGTTGCAGTGTCATGCATTGTGGTGTATGCATTGTTTTTACATATAACATGTATAAGTTGCCATGCCATCCCAATATACACTTCCCCTATAAACCCCTCCCCCATATATTCCCTACTCCATAAACTCCCTCCCCCATATATTCCCTACTCCATAAACTCCCTCCCCCATAAAACATCTCCCCCACATAATACCTTTGTTTTCATATATTAGAATCAGATTTTATTTACAATTAGGAGTAAAATTTTGCAGCAATTTATTTTTTTTTTTTTATTATTAATTTTTTTTTCCATAGTACACAAATTTTCCAATGCATCCATTGATATCTATTGTGGGAGTGGTTCTCACTGGGAAGGAGAACTATCCATAATGGTTTCGGAAAATCAAACACACTCTTATTTTTAATGAGTTGTGGAAAGAAGAGTGTGTTGGAGAAGGAGACAAACAACCAAAAAAGCCTACCTCAGACAACGAATTTTCCATCTGGGAAAATAAGAACAGTAAGGCTTATGCCTTGATTGCAGCATCAGTAAATGAAGAGGTGAGTCGTCATATTTTTCTATTTTCAAATGCTTTCGAAGCTTTACAGAAACTGAAGGAACTCTATGACTCATACTCCGTACTTGAAGTTATTCAACTCATGATTAAATTGTTCAGCCTTGAATTAAAAAATGATGATCCTCTTGCTCTTGCATCAAAAGTAAAATCTATTATGTATGATATCAAAGTCACTAATGATGAACTAGACATTCCTCTTATAGCTTTTGTTAAGGCACTTTATCCCACTTACTCAAATTATCTTGAGTCATTGCAAGCAAAGGAAACCTCAAAGAAATTACCTTTGACTCATTTGTGAATAAATTTGCTGAGAGAGAGAAAGCTTTTAGGAAGAAGACAAGTCCTTAGTCTTCTAAAGAGGATGTGTGTCTTGCACATAAAGAAAATAATCTTGCTCAAGATTTTTCTAGAGGAAGAGGTGGTTGAAGAGGAAGAGGAAGAATAAATTTTAGAGGCGGGGCCGGGGGGGGG
>APFE030373260.1:25003-43861 GCA_000404065.3 Pinus taeda
AAATGCAATGATTTCATTTGGGTATTCAATAAACACAAGATTTTATAATTGAGTAAAATATTCGCCATGCCTGGTGAGAGATTCGCCAAAAAATTATATATACATATCATATTATTGATAAAATCACCTTCCATTTTTCCTATATACCATGGAGATTACCCCATTTATTATACATGTAAATTTAGGGGGGGTTCTTAAAATTTTCCCTGTTCAGGAGCAACTTGCCACACAAATTTTAGAAGAGAGTTTTTTGAAGAATTTACTGACAATGTTGATGGAGCAATATACTTTGCAGACAAATCAAAACTCAAGCCATCAGGGCTTGATACAATCAGGCTCAAATTGCCTGGTCTTCCAGACTTTCTTCTGCATGATGTTTTATATCTCCTACAACTAAGGAGAAACTTGTTGTCCTTGGTCCACATCCGCCAGCAAGGACACTCCATTCATATGTTTTATGGCAAGGTTAAGGTGAGAAAAGCATCATATCACTCACTTGTCATGACAGGGATAGAAGAAGAAAGCCTTCTCAAGCTGCAAGGTACCTCTGCTTGTGCACAAAATTTCTCATACAATTTTCATTATGATGAAGGTACATTTCCATCAAGTTTATTATGGAATGCTAGATTTGGACACTTGAACTATGACAACCTCCGCTTGTTGAAGAAAAATGGTGTTACTGGTTTGCCTACAATTCTCAGGAAACCTAAGCAATGTGATGCTTGCATTCTAGGAAAGCATAACAAATAGTATTTTCATGATTCACATTCTAGAGCACATAGAAAAATTGAACTCATTCATTCAGGTTTATGTGGTCCAATGCCTGTTCCTTCTGCAAATGGAAATAAATATATGATGACATTTATTGACGACTACACTAGAATGTGTTGGGTTTATCGATTGAAGAACAAATCTGATCCTTTTCAAACATTCAAGAACTTTCATACATGGATAGAAAATGATGCACAATCTCATATTGGCTCTATTCACACGGATAATGGAAAAGAATACACTTCAAATGAATTTAAAAACTATCTTCACCAACATGGGATCAAACATCAAACCACTGTGCCTTATAATCTCCAACCGAATGGAGTAGCTGAAAGAATGAATAGGACAATCTTAAATATGGTGTGCTCCATGATGTTTTTCAAGAATGTAAAATTGATGCTTTGGGCTGATGCAGTTCTATGTGATGTATATGTAAAGAATAGATGTCCATCTAATGCTATTAGAAACAAGACTCCTTATGAAATGTGGTATGAGCACATTCCTTCGGTAAAGCATCTCAGGGTCTTTGGTTCCACTTGTTATGCCTTGATACCAAAGGTACATAGAAACACACTTGGTGCAAGGATTCATAAGTGTATCTTCTTGGGGTATTCAAACACCTCCAAAGCATACTGTCTCTATGATGAAGTTAATAAAAAGTTTGTTGTATCTAGAGATGTAATATTTCTTGAATCTTCTAAAGCTCACAATGTTGTGGAGCGTAACTTGATCACTTGAATAGATTTTCAAATGCAAAATAATTTCAAGAATTTGATAATCAGATTCCACATATTGAAGGGGGAATTCCTAGACTGGATCAGCCTGTGGAATATTCTTCTGAAGCACTCCCTCTCTCGCATGAAAATCCAACCACTGATGATACTTTGAGTGATGTGATTGACAAAATTGGAAGACTCAATCTTGATTCAGTCCCAACTCAATCAACTGAGTAGCTTGGACCATCTCAGAAAGGTCCACCAAAGTGGTTGAAACAGACACTTGAAAGTGTTCATCCTGATGAGGTTGGAAAGAAACGAACAAGAAATTCAACCAGGCAAAATGGAAGTGATGTAGATGATTCTGATTCACCTGTTGATATGGATGTTTCTTATGATTGTGAATTGAATTTGTTTACAGATTTTGAACTAACTTCCTTCAAAAAAGCCGCTTCTCATTATGAATGGAAAGAAGCGATGCAAAAGGAGTATGATGCCTTGATAAAGGATGGCACTTGGAAGCTGGTTCATCCTCCATTGGGAACCAAACCAATTGGTTGCAAGTGGGTCTACAACAACAAGTATAAAGCTGATGGCTCACTTGACAAGCACAAATCCAAGCTTGTGGCAAAATGTTTTACACAGAAGGAAGGGGTTGATTATGAGGAGAATTTTGACCCCACGGCAAAATGGGCTACCATCCGGACACTCTTTGTTCTAGCAGCTCAGAAAGGTTGGAAAGCCCATCAAATGGATGTAAAAACTAATTTCTTGAATGGAGATCTAAAAGAGAATGTTTTTATGTCCCAACCTGAAGGATTTGCTGTGAAAGGACATGAACATAAAGTATGCAAAATTGTGAAATCCTTGTATGGCCTCAAGTAAGCACCGCGAGCCTGGTATGAAAAATTAATTGAGCATCTTATGATACTCAATTTCATACATTATGATATTGATGATGCAACTTCATTTGTCAAGAAAGTTGGAAAAATAATTGTATATCTTGTCGTATATGTAGATGATATTTTGATGACAAGGAACAATGAGAGCTACATTGCATCCATAAAGAAGGAATTGAGGAAAGGTTTTGAAATGACTGACTTGGGTTATGTTCATTTCTATATTGGTACTGAAGTAACTCAACACCCAAAGTCTATATTCCTTTATCAAAAGAAGTACATTGGAGATATGTTGAACAGGTTTGGCATGGTTAAATGCAATCCTCTAACTACTTCAATGGAACAAAACTTAAAGCTCACATCCATTGAAGGAAAAGAATTTGAGGATGCAACAAAGTAAAACAACTTGTAGGAAGTCTCAACTATCCGACTACTACCAGACCAGACATTTCGTTCGTTCTTGGAATTCCCTCCAGGTTTATGCAAAAGCCTTGTGAGGGACATTGGTCTACTGCAAAAAGAGTTCTAAAGTACTTAAACGGAACTCAAGATTTTGGATTCAAGTATACACAGGTGGGCGACTTCATCTTGATTGGATACTCCAATTTAGACTTGTTTGGAGACAAATAAACTGGGGTATCTACTTCTGCTTATGCTATGAGTCTTGGATTAGTAGTTGTCTCCTAGAGATCACGCAAACAATCAGTTCCACCAGATTCCACAATAGAGGCAGATTATGTGCCAGCAATTGAGGCAACAAAAGAAATTGTGTGGCTCAAGAAAATATTAGAAGATTTGCAGGTAAAACAAGCACATTTGAATCCACTCATGATTGACAACACCTCTGAAATAAAGTTGGCCAAGAACCCAAAGTCCCATGATCGAAAAAAGCACATCAATACAAAATACCATATGATTCGACATCATGTTGAGGCCAAGACAATCCATCTACATCATTGTTCCACTAATGAGTAGATTGTAGACATCTTCACCAAAGCACTTGGAAGAGAAAAAATTGAAAGATTCAGAACGATGCTTGGACTCACCAACATCCCTTCAGATTAACGGGGGGAATGTTGACACCTAATCATGGGGATTGCGTGAACAGTTGTATATAGTGTAAATAATAAATAATGGAAAATGAAGAGTCATCAGGAGATGAAACCCAAGAGTCACTCCCTCATGTATATAACTGTGAGAAATCTAAATGAATAAACATATTTCATTTGAGGAGTTACCTCCTAGCTTGACAGTCTCAAGCAGGTGACCTAGGGAAAATTGTCATAACTTTCTTTTTAAGATTCAAATTTAAATTACGTAAAACACGATTGAAATTGAATGGATTTTAGTTTCTAGTGTATCAATTTCAGGGACAAAGGTTGAAACAATGACACATGGAATCACGTACAAGTTTGCTCTACTGAACCAGTCCATAATCAAGTCATCATGGGAGATTTGGCATAACTTTATATTGAAGAATCCAAATTTGGTCTGACTTGTGGCATTGGAAATAAGACTCAGAGCACTACATCAGAAACAAATTTCAGATCTTTTGGGGGGTGAAATTTCAGAGATACAAAAGTTTCAATATCAAGCTCCAAAAAGAAAGAAGGAAAATGTGTGTATTTTTTAAATTTTGCGTAAGTTTTGTTTGAAAAATCAATTTGAAGTAATTCAAAGCGCATAGTAAAGCATAGATATTATTAGTTGGTTCCAATATTCCTCAAAACAAAAAATGGATACTACCAGTAAGAAACCCGAAAACTCTACTATGGCACATGAAGAAGAGAAAGAAATGCAACATGATATATCATACTACGCCACTAATTGCAACAAATTTCGCTCTCGTAAAGAGTAACTTAAAATGAAATGAAATCTAAGATGGATGGTTTGAATAATGATTTAAAAGAAGACATGGAAGGTTCTAAGGATTGATTAAAATCATACATGGAAACTAAGATGGATGGTTTGAAGAATGGTTTAAAATCATTTGTGGAAGGTTTGAAAGAAGGTTTGACAAAGTTGCTACAAGAAATGCTTCCTAATGGAAAAAATGTATTAATCTAAGATGGATGGTTTGAAGAATGGTTTAAAAGAAGACATGGAAGGATCGAAGAATTGATTAAAATTAGACATGCAAGCTAAGATGAATGGTTTGAAAAATGGTTTAAAATCAGACGTGGAAGGTTTGAAGGAAGGTTTGACAAAGTTGCTACAAGAAATACTTCCTAATGGCAAACATGCATTCCATGAAACTCATGATGAGAACAAAATGAATGTTAATCATGATTTTATAACTTTGGATTGAAGACCAACCATATTCCAAAGATTGATATGAGGAAGTTTGATGGAAAGGAGCTTATAACATGGATACTCCAAATGAAGCAATATTTTGATCTACATGATGTGCAACACACACAAAATGTACACATTGCTTCTTTATATTTAGAACTCCATCAATTTGTATTGTATCAATGGCTTTGTTATCATAAACCACTTGTCACTTGGTCAATTTTTATGGAGGAAATGATAGCACGTTATGAGGATACAAAGAGCAACACCATTTTTATCCAATTGATAAATCTCAAACAATAGGGTTCAATGGCGGAGTACATTGAGGACTTCTAAAAATTGAATATTAGGGTAACTGATATTCCAGAGGAGCATATATTGATGTATTTATAGGGACTTTGAATGATAACATTCAACATGAGGTTTTCATTTGAGAACCTGATTCATTGGAGAAGGCATTTACGGTGGAAATAAAAGAAAACAAAATTATGGCAACAAGGAAGCCTACCACTCACAACTATAAAGATGGAAGTGTTGCTGCTCTTAGCCTTCCACAAGCTACAAGGTTGACACTACAACAATTGGAGGAAAAAGAAGAAGAAGAGCTTTGTTACAATTGTGATAAAAAAAATACACTAAAGGTCATAAGTGTGTTGAGAAGAAATTATTTTATATAGATTGTGAAGAGGAGGAAGAAAAATAACAAGAAACGTCAAAAGAAGAGGATATACACTAGGAACCAGCCACAGAGAAAGAATAAATAAATCTAGCCATATTTTGTAATGCATTGGCAGGAATTACCACTCTTCAAACTCTCAAGATAGAAGGATATATCAGGAAGAAAAATGTAATAATGATGATTGATTCAGGTAGTACCCATAATTTTATTCATTGTAAGATAGCCAAAGAATTCAATTGCTTTCTATATCCAACACCAAAGTGTCAAGTGATGGTTTCAAATGGAGAAACTATAAATTGATATGGAAAGTGCCATAATATCAAGCTAACCATGGGGGAATATGTATTGAATAGTCCAATGATTTCCATTCTAATGAGTGGTGTTGATGTTGTACGAGGATTCCAATGGTTACAATCTTTGGGGAGATAACTTTTAATTTTTGAGAACTCTTTTTGAATTTATTTTAGGAAGGAAATGAAATTGAATTAAGGGGTATCACAGGGAAACCATGGAAGATAATCAGCTCTAATGGCATGGATAAACTTTTGAAGAAAGAAAAATGGGGCATAATTGCACAATTATGCTCACTAGAGGTTCAAACATCGAAATAATCTATTTATGTAGATATCCAAAGAGTCTTGGACAATTATTCAAAGGTTTTTGAGACTCCCAAAGGCCTATCACCTATTCATGATTATTATCATGTTATTCAATTGATTTAAGGAAGTGTTCCTCCAAACATTAGGTCTTACAGATATACCTATGCTCAAAAGAGTGAAATTGAATGCATGGTTGCAGAAATGGTAGAGACCGATATAATTCAACCTAATCAAAGTTCTTTCTCTGCTCCAGTAGTATTGGTGCACAAGAAGGATGGATCATGGTGTATGTAGGGAGCTCAACAAGCTCACTATTAAAAATGTATTTCCCATTATTTTCATTGATGAATTGTTGGATGAATTACATGGAGAAATTTACTTCACCAAGCTAGATCTTCATTTGGGATATTAGAATGAAGATTAAAGGCATTCTGAAAACAACATTCAGAACTCATGAAGGTCATTATGAATTTTTGGTCATGCATTTTAGCCTTACTAATGCACCTTCCACATTTCAAGGTTTGATGAATTCCATTTTCATACCAACCCTTATAAAATTGGTGTTAGTATTTTTTGATGATATATTAATCTATAACAAGTCTTGGAAGGATCATGTTCAACATGTTGACAGGGTGCTCAAACTATTGGGGGATAAACAATTATATACAAATACCTCCAAATGTTTCTTTGGAGTACAAGAGGTGGAGTATCTTGGTCATATTGTATCTCATGAGGGTGTTAAGGTAGAAGCTAACAAAATTAAAGCCATTAAGGAGTGAAAAAATCCCCACAAACATAAAGCATCTTTGAAGATTTATCGGGTTGACATGGTATTATCGCAAGTTTGTTAATAATTGTGGGAGAATAGCAATGCCTCTAACAACATTACTGAAGAAATATACATTTTCTTGGACTTGAGAAGCAACTAAGACCTTTGAAAATCTTAAAGAGGTAATGTGCGAAGCACCAGGCTTAGCTACACCAGACTTCACAAAAACCTTTATTGTGGAATGCGATGCCTCATGAAATAGAACTGGTCTTGATTTAATGCAAGAAGGAAGACCCATTGCTTTTGAAAGTCTCCCAATCAAGGGAAATTATTTACAAAAACCTATTTGTGATAAGGAAATGTTGGAAATACTACATACACTAAAGCAATGGTAACCTTACCTAATGGGAAGACACTTCAAGGTAAAAACAGATCATGATAGTCTTAAATATTTTTTGGAACAAATATTGTCTTCACAAGAGCAGCAAAAATGGGTCACAAAGATGTTGGGTTATGAGTTTGAAATCATCTTAAAAAAAGGGAATCAAGATGTTGTTGCAAATTCACTCTCAAGAAAGGATGAGGATGTGGAAACATTGTTCTGTGCCATTTCTATTATCCAAGGGATGAATGGAAGAATGAAGAAGAGGTGTGGACACTCATTCAAAGGTTGCAACAAGATCCAAATACATCTGATACATTTATATGGAAAAATTATTCATTATGGTACAAATATCGTTTATATCCATGTAAGAATTCCAAACTCAAACACAAAATTCTTGTGGAATTGCATACCTCCCCCTTAGGAGGGAACTCAGGATTTTTAAAAACATACCACAGGGTTAAGAAGGGATTTTTTTAGGATGGCCTTAAATATGATATTCAAAAGTTTGTAGAAGAATGTTTGGTTTTCCAGCAAACTATAGTTGAGACTCGGGTCTATTACAACCTTTAGCCACTCCAAGTTAGCATCAGGATGAGGTCTCAATGGATTTTATCACATGTTTACCCAAGTGTAAAAGAAATAGTGTCATCATGGTGGTAGTTGATAGACTTACCAAGTTTGCACACTTTTTTGCATTATCTCATCCTTTTAAAGTTAGTACAATTGCTACTGCATTTATGGAAGTAATTCAAAAGCTACATGGAAAACCAAAGATTATTGTAAATGACAAAGATCTCATTTTCACTGGAAATTTTTGGACAAAATTATTTTCTTGTCTCGGTACTCAATTAGCTGTGAACTATTATTTGAAAGGATATATTTGTTTCTTTGTATATGAGAAACAAACACAATGAGTCAAGTGGTTACCTCTAGTTGAATGGTGGTATAATACTTCCTTCCATATTGCAAAAAAATTACACTATTTACGACACTTTATGGATATCATCCACTGTCCATCACATCATCCTTAAGAGAAAAATCTGAGGTTCAAGCAGTGGAAGATCACATCGAGCATCAAAAAAAAGTTCTCCAACTCAAAGGATACCTCACTATGGCACATAATCAAATGAAACAACAAGTAGATCAACATCACAGTGAAAGAAGTTTTGATATAGGAAACTGCGTATTTTTAAGGCTACAACCCTACAAACAAATGTTTCTCAAGCAAGCTATGCAGGATAATAAATTATCACCCAAGTATTATGGTCCCTACAAAGTGTTGCAAAAGATTGGTACTATGACATACAAATTAGAGTTGCCTATATCTTCCCGAGTACAACCAGTTATCCATGATTCATTATTAAAGAAGGTTATTAGTGTCAAGCTCCCAGTTCAAACAGTATTGTCAGAACTCGACGAAGAAAGAAAAATCATATTGGAGCCTAAAGAAGCCACGAAAACAAGAACCTGAAAAACTACATAATTGATCAATTTAAGAGTATCTCATTAAATAGAAGAACTTACTCACTGGAGATTCCACATGGGAGGATGATAATTTTATACAAAAGCATCCAAAACTCTCAAGTGTTGAGGAAAACATTTTTTTGAAAGAGAGGGGCATGTTAGGTCCCTATAATATTAGTATAGCTCCCTTATTGTTATTATTAGTGTAGCCCCCTAATTATTATTGTTAGTGTCTCCCCCTATTATTATTGTTATGCCCATGTAGCCCCAATATTTTTATTATTGTGCTCCATAGAAGCCCATTATTGTTATTGTTGTGCCCTTACATTATTATTGTTGTGTTGGCTTTGATTATATTGTGACCCCTTAGACTCCTATATATACCAAGGAGATCTTGTCATTTTTATCATCCAAGAATTGTTAATTTATGTGATGTCAAAGAGGTTTCCCCCTTGACGAGACTGATTTTCAACTCGTTGATCCATCTTTTCTTATGTTTTGTGATATGGTTTCATAACATGATCTCCATTCTCTAATACTAGAAATATCCAAGCAAATATTCTTATTCACCCTTTTGAAGGCAAAAATCTCAAAGGATCCACATGGAAATAGACCCTAAAATTGTGTCAACAAACAAATTTAGTCTATGCAATTAATTGTCATTGATGTAGTCATAGAGAAGCGTCTTAGAAGATCATTATATAGTAAAAATACTCCCAAGAAAACACAAAATATTGAAGCCCAAAAACTTTGTTGAGAACTTGGCCTAGAATGAATATACAACATATATATCACTACAATTTTATTTTTGTCTCAGCACTGAAAGGAGGCCTCATTAAAGGTTTGGATTAAGGTTCAAAACACCATTGAATGTCTCAGAACCAAGCCTCAGGTACCTCCACATAAACCCTGAAACATGCCATCAAGATTCTCAAAGTAAAGTGAAGATGACCACAAGTGACTTGTCTTGAAGATGTCCCAAAATAGATCTTAAATCAGGCATCAATTGCAGTCTTTAACTAGCACCACGCCATCCGATATGAGGCTCATAAAAGGATATCCAAGCCTTAGGAAACCTCTTCAAAATGACCTCAAAACAAGTGCGAACAACCTCAAGAGAATATGTGTGAAACAATCCACAGATGATTGAAAAACATCAGGCAGAGGCCACAAATCAAGGAAGAAGATATTCCCGTCTTAGGACCGAAATTTGGCCTTGGGACCTGCACCACTGTCATAGAAGCATGACCTCAAAGGCGGCCAAAATTTGGCCTCTGAGGTGGCAAAAAAAATTGCAAAAACAAGCCTCAATACAACTTAGATTTTTGCCACATATATATTACCTTGGAGGGATGAAAAACCCTTAGACACCAATTCAATATTGATGCCAAAAAAACCCAACTAAAAGCAAATGATCAAAAGATAAAATTAGGCCCAATAAATCTCTAAAATTTGGCCTACACCTTTAGCTATGTGTGACTATTGAAGGCCTTAGGAATGGCAAATGATAGATTCAAATAATGTGCATCAAATGATATCTTTGGAGGGCAGATGAGCCCTATATTTATACTATTCGAAGATACTTCTAGAGGGGGAAGTTGACTTGTTCAAAAGGGGGGAATTGACCTTACAAAATTAAAAATTAAATTTGAAATTTTTCGGAACCATATTAATGTACCCTTGGAGGCCGACTTGAATTCAAATTTTTAATTAATATATTTTTGACAAAATCCTCATTTGCAAGCACAATTAATCACTTTTTGAGAATAAATTCCATTTATTAATTAATCTTTAGCAACTCCTTTTGGGGCTTCTTGACCACAATATGGGGCTTCAACTTTAATGAGGCATATCTCCTCAACCATGAGGAATTATGTGGTATGCCGCCTACCATTGGAATTAGCATGACAAGGAGAATCAATCAAAAATGGTATTGAAACCAAAAACATTTATCCTCACATCTCAATTCCTCATCAAACATAGGGCATCATTGACACACCACAAGAGATCCTCATCCTTTGAGGGGTTCTTGACCAATGGAGGTTTAAATCAATGTAATCCATAGATGAATATTAAGAGCACTCAAAAACAATGTTGGCATCAATGACAACACCATTTAACATTGTACTCCCTCTCTTACCCTTTTCGAATCCAACCCTACCCAAAACATCACATTAGCTTCAAACGATGTTGCACCATAATGGGCTTTCACATCATCCCCTTCCACCTACCATTTAGACAACGAGTCATACTCAAATAAATTATGGAGTTGTATCCTACACTTACTAATCCTGTGATGAAGTAAGACCATTGCATGCCCCAAAAGGGGATATATTGCCACATTTCCAATTAGGCGAGGAGCCATGTGTCCATGACGACAATAGGCCTTAGGCTATAGTAATGCAAAATAGAGTCATGGAATTGGGCAATATGAAGCTTGCCCATTCACCCTTAGTTCACCCATTTTTAAAGTATCTTCTTCTTTTGCCATATTATTAACAATTTGATTATTTATTTGTAGAACATGTTGAAGGAATGAAAGAGAAAGAACAAGTTTAATCCTCTTCATAATATTTTTTAGCATGGTCCCTTGAGGGAGGGAACCAACCACTAAATGTTGAATGAGAAGCTTAGAGTCTCCAATTATTTTCAAAGAAGAGATGTTATGGTCCTTCCAAAAATAATCCTTGGAGTAAACCAACCACTAAATGATGAATGAGAAGCTTATAGTCTCCAATTATTGTCAAAGAAGAGATGTTTTTCCACTGGAAAAATCAGTAATTTTCATTAATAGTTTGAAAATTACATAAGTAGATGCCCTTGGCATTGTTGTAGTGTTCCTTCGGCATATGATGAAAACAGATGTCAAAAATGGTGCTTTGAAAAGATGCAGTGATCCGTCAACACCGCGCAGGGTGTACGAATGCAAGAAAATATCATGTTATGCAGATGATTATGTACAAGTGGGGGAAAATCATAGTTTTCGCCCCTTTTTCTTCTCAACTTTTTTCCAAACCCCCTGTGGTTCTGTTGGACTTATCAGTGCAAGTGTAGTTTTAGCCACAGGTTGTGGAATTTCTTTATCAGAGTCTGACGAATATGATATGTGATGTCGTTTGTTTCTGCCCATGTCCATAGTGTCTGTTGTATTTGCCTGTGTTGTTTCTAATTGTTCCTGTGGTATTTTGTCTTCCGTTGTTGGTTATTCGTTCATCTGGCTGGGCTGTTTGGGTTTTGTAATCTCCATCTCTTCTTCCTCCTCGTCATCTGAATCAGGTGGGGGAAATTGCCATCCCTTCACTTGTTTTTCTGTTTTCTTCTTTCTTCGATTGTCTTTTTTGGCTGCTGGGCATGTGCTTTGTAGGTGTCCTGTTTGTCTACATATTCAACATCTGAAGGCAGTATTTTCGAAGTCTAAACCTTGAGTCCAGCTCCTCTGCCTATGCTTCAGCTGAATCTGGTCTGGCAGGCCTTTGCTAAGGTCTACTTCCACACATATCCGAGCATATGTGTAAATTCTTTCCTCCAATCGCTGTGTGTCCCATTTGATGTAGCGTCCGATGGCATTTCCAATTCCAGCTAGTACTTGATCAGTCCAGAGATGTATTGGGAGGTTGTGTAGTCGCACCCAAACTGGCATTTTGGTAACAACCATTGTATTTGCGTCAAATTCTGGAAACCAAGGTGTGATGAAAAGTCCTGTGGATCCCCAGAACCAAGGTCCTTCCTGCATTATTGTGTCCCTGACAGATGCTGATAAGAAATTTACTATAAAGAATCCTTTGGAGCAGAGGTGTATTTCGCATTGCATGGTCCAGTTCGTGAAGATCCAGTGGAATAAATCAACTAGTTTGGGCCAAAAGCTGTTAAATCTGCATATTACTGCTTGCCTTTCATATATATTACAGTACTCCTCTGTTTCTGGTGTGTCTATGTTATATACTGGGGTATGATCCAGCTGTTCCACAATATACGGCCTGGCGACCATCCCTGTTTGATTTGGTGTTGTTCCTTCTTTGTTTTTCCCTTGTAGGATGTCTTTGAAGGAGGTGTTACTTGGTTTTTTCCCTGCGCCTGTGCCACTCCTTTCAGTTCTGTTATTATTCCTGCCATTGACAGATGCTCCCCCTCTCAATCTCAGATTGAGTATGATTGTTGACAGGGGTTGAATCTGATATTCCCAGAGATATTTTGTATCTTGAAGAGCTCTGCCCTCATATATCAGATTTTGTGATCTGATGGGGAATCCTAATTGTTTCATGATCATTTCCTGCACTTGTTTGACAGTATCTGATTCTTTTACCCAGATAAATTTCGATTTTCCTTCAGGTAGTTTTATAAATACTTGGAATCCTCTTGCCGGAGTTCCAACTCTTGTAAATGATGGATCTGATGCAGAGATTTTGTTTTGTGGCTTTTGCATGTCCCATATTAATGGATGGGCGACCAGATCTGATATGGGTTGAGTCCGATTTATCATATGGGCCCGATCTGCCATGCGGGTATCTGGTTCGAAGAACCCAGATCTCGATCTGCGCATATTCCCCTGGATCGGGGTAAAATGGGGTCGATTTACCATAAAAAGGTCTAGATCTGATAGTCCAGGGCTTGATCTGTACATGGTGCCACGGAGCGATGGGAATGACTCCCATTTGGAACTCCATGGTAGGAGGGAACCCAGATCTATGCCAAAAATAAACAGAGCAGCGTTCTGATATTCAATGAAAAGATTTTTTCCTCCATACCTTAAACGAAGTCTACGCTTTTCCATTCTGCGAGTTCCATTATTGCTGAAAACCGCTTCTCCACCGAGCTTGTTCTCGTCAGCTATGGCCTGGTGGAATCTTGACGAATGGCCGTTCGAACCGCTTGTTTCAGCCCAAAGATTGTCAGCGATCTTCGTCTTCTGGGTGTTAACCGTATTTGTCAGATCTTGGCGGACAGGGAGTTCTTTTGGATCTGGGTTCGTTTGAGCGGGGGGCTGCAAAGGCGGACGATCGACGATGGTTCTGGATCCTCCATGCGCCAACAAACCCTCTAGAGAGCCCAAGGAACAGAAAACGCGAACAGTCGGGGCCATCTCCGGAATCGATCGCGGATCCCTCACCAGCTATAGATCCTTTCGATTCTTCTTCTCAACTCAAAGAAGAGATGTTATGGTTGTTTTCCAACAATAATCCTTGGAGTAAACCAACCACTAAATGATAAATGAGAAGCTCAGAGTTTCCAATTATTGTCAAAGAAGAGATGTTATGGTCCTTTGCCAACAACAATCCTTGGAGTAGGTTGTACACTCCTGCTTGATTGTTAGAGATTGATTCAAGACTCCAAGAGTATAATATATCTATAATTCCTCTGTGGAAAAAGACAATTCACGCGCCCCTACCACCCACCATCCCATAATTCATGATTATTATAATTACATAATTTAAGAAATTACATTACTCATTAATGATATAAGTCACCTCAAAAGCTTAGTGGGTAAATACAATACCGTATCAATGAATAATTTTCATTCAATAGGAGGTTATTGACTATCCCTTTGGTTCAATGATATGCTTGCCCATATTTGAATCTAAAGCGTTCATATTCAAACCAACTCATCTTCAAATGCATCTTTGGCCTATGAATATAAGCATCTTGCAAGCAATTTCAAGGTTTGTTTTTTATGCTTAGGTTATGTTATCATTAGCAAGAATGCATAAGGAATAGTCTTGTTAGTGTATCTTTATTTATCACTTGCAATGATTTTCTTCAACTTCTAACTAGTGGAGTGTGATTTTAGGTAAATAGGGAATAAAAGAACACAAAAATGTTGATACAAAGTTATAAGTATGCTAGTTTCCAAATTTGAAAAAGCCCATTGTAGTGATTAAAGTTTTTCCTTATTATGTCATTGTGTAAGTAGTGACATCTATGATCACCTCCAACCTATTAATCTAGCTCGTACCATGATTTTTTTTTTTAATTTGCTAAGTTAACTATGGCTATTGATCTTTTTATAAGTGGTGACATCAGCGCGTCGCCGCATCCTCGACTATTGATTTCGAGGATGAATGTCATCCTATATGGCATCCCATTAATATCCCATTAATAGGCCATCGTCACCAGCTGCAGATAATGTTGACATGATTCCAAACTAAATGTGACCCTTATCTTCCATGTTTTTTTCCATTTAATAATGGTGTGATTCTCAATGGAGCAGTCAGGAGGTTGGAACAAATTCAAGTCAGGGGTCGGTATCATTTATCCATTCCATCACTATTTCAGGTCCTCCTTTCTTTATCTACGCGTACTCAACTCCTCCAAAGCCTTGACAAGTATGACTTCTGACTGTCCGAGTCGACCCCACACAGAGACCGGAGTTGGCCCTGTTGCAATTTGTTTTGGCACAAAAATAAATTTGTTATAGAAATTTGTAATCACTGCAAGACAATAAATTTTAGTTTATTTAAACTGAACAAAGATCTCATGGTGAATTCCTAAACTAATGGCAACATTCTTCCAAAATTTTCCCGTGGAATCTCTACATAGCTATAAAATTTCAAAAAATAGTATATTTTTTGCATGGATACATTTGGAAAAACTCAAACGGCAAGAAAGAATTGTTTAAAATTGTTCAATTAATTAAGAAAATTCTAATTCTAATAATATACAAAACACACTGAAAACAATATTTAATTAAGAAAATTCAAATTCTAAGTATATACCAACATAGTGGAAACACTATTTGATTAAAAAAATTCAAATTCTAAGAATATACCAACAACGATGGAAACAATATACAAAGTCCACCAACAATGGAAATAATGATGGAGTTAGGAGAGTCTTTGCACGTAATACATTGCAGAAACAAAACTCCTCAATTAAAGTAAAACTTGATAATATAATTTTACAGTCGTAAAAACGATTCAAATAGTTTAATATAGAAATATCCCACGTTATATTCTCACAAGCATTACAAAGTCCTTAACTCCAACTCAATAGGGGGGAATTGAAAGTGTTATATTCTCACAAGCATTACAAAGTCCTTAACTCCAATTCAAGAGGGGGAAATTGAAAGTGTTACCTAATTAGTGGAGAGAAAGTGAACATTTAAATACCTCAGCTTAACAAAAACAACGTAAAAAACTCCTCAATTTAGAAAACTTATAATATATTTATATAATTGTAAAATCATTTCCAAATCCAAAATAGTTTAATGTGAAATGTCTGCAACATGTGAAAAAAATTACAGGGGAACACGCAACAACATATTTACTGACAATGACAGAAAATATAAGCAACATAATATATATTCATACCTGACGTGTCAGAGTTGTTATACATATTTGTTATGCGACGTGTCAGAGTTATGGACACGTGGACAAAATCCTAGGTATCAAAATAACGTCGATGTTAAATATCTTAGCACATTTCTCCTCTTGCAGAGGGAAAAATGCAATGGGAGTTAAATATGCAGTAGTCTATAATGCGATTTTTTTAAAAGTTTTTTCAGCGGATTTTTCTGGTCAAAACCAGGCAGCAATTTATTGGAATCCCAAGTTTGATAGCTAGTTTCTGCACAATCAATGGCTCCCAGGGGTTTTTCAGGAGGCTGAATCCAAATATGCAGTTAAAAAACCATTTTAACTGCTAAAAATCAAGATTTAACCTCATTTCTTCCGCCGGATTCCATCACCGGAATCTCCAAAAAATCGTATTATAGACAACTCCGTTAAATATTAAATGATTATATTCATTGGATGCATTTAATATTGGATTATGCTTTTGAAATAATATCAAAATAATTTGTTCCTAATTGTAAGACTATTTCAATATGTTGTATGAAAGTTGAAAACGATGGCCACCTGGAGTGGAGTATTGATTCCATCATTGAGAAAATGGAGCAGTCAATGAAATTTTATAGTGTCTTGTTTTGAAGATACTAAGTTGATCGCTTTCTATTAGCTTTTCTTGCAAATGTAATAGAAATTATTTATATAGCTTAGTCAGAGTTATGTATATTTCTTTGTAGCTTCCATACTGCTGGGTCGGGTTGAGTTCCTCACTTATTGTTAGTCCAAGCATCGACTTCCTCGTCTCCGGCTAACTCTTAGGCCCTCAACATGAGTTCGGGAGGTCAACCCAACCAAAAGTGGGAGTTACTTTCCTTACAACACTTTCGACGTGCCCCACTGATCCTCAAGCTCGACTATGTCAATGATCCGGTCTTAAAATTTTGAATATTAAAAATTTCAATATATTATTCTTTAAAATTCTAGAAAATAACATATTCTCTAATTTTGTACGTACTAAATTTTTGATAAACAATTTTTCCCTTCACATAATTGAATTCAAACTGGAATTTGAGCTTATGTTATGATTTATTGTAGTCAAATAAGGAAGAGTTTAATTAAGTTGTTTTATTGAGGGTGTAAAAATCTCATAATTGTATAGATTTCCATTAGATACTTTTTGGCACCTGCTTTTTCTAAGTCACAAGTGTTTGATAGATTCCACTTATGAGTTATTGTGTGCACTATTAAGTTATTGACACCTAGTAAATTTGATCTCAAATATTGTCTAAATCATTTAGATGCATTTTTCATTTCCATAATTCAAAAATAAAAGCAAAACAAATATTTTCACTATTACAAATTATATATATTTCCAAATATTATATATATATTAATAGTGTAAGAGACGTAACACTAAAATTCTAATTTTAAATTGTTTTTGACAATTAGAAATTTTAAATTTTTAAACAAAATTGAAAATTGTTTTTAATGGCATGGTCTGTTATGACTAATAAGTAAAATAACTTTTTTCACTAGTTATATAGTTTCAAGTAAGACTCTGATTTCTTGATGTAGGAGCATCAAATGAGATAAATTACATTTGACCTGATCAGTCAAAATTATTTACTAAAGAGGTGTTGGACCTCTTAAATGTTCTTATTTATTATTTGTTTGTAAAAGTTACTGGAGTGCCTAGATTAGGAGTGAAGTGATAGAGTTTGTTAGCTTAGGTGTGTCTTAGGCCAATTAAATAGGGATTAGGTTGTTTGAGAAATTCGAATTTAGAGAGGAGCATTAAAAAAGAGAAAAAACTCATTTTTTTGAGAGATGCTAAATGTAGATCAGGTTAGTAAGGGCCAAAATAATTTTTTGTATTGTAATTTTTCTTTTCATAATTGATTCAGTGGAGTTTCATGGTGTATCTGGTATCATCTTATGTCAAGAAATTGTTTGGTTCAATTGATGAAAAATTATTCTGTTGTAGCTTAATGGTGGAATCCTGTAGATTGACATCTAGTATATTGTATATCTTTGAGGGTTTTGCATCCAAACAAGATAGATCTATAGATTTACTAAATGTTGTGAGTATTTTATCCTAAATGGCATGTTTTCTCAACAATACATCTAAGGAATTCTCGAATTTCTATGTTTTTCCTTACTTGGAATCGTCTCGAGAAAGAAAAACCCTCAGTCATAGAAGGGTCGCGTTGTGGGTCGCATTTGAAACAGAAGGGTCACGCCAGAATCAAAAGGGTCGCACAACAGATAGAAGGGTCGCGCCTGCAGCAGAAGGGTCGTGCCAGTATCAAAAGGATTGCACCAGCCTACAGAAAGGTCATGCCAGCCAACAAAAGGGTCGCGCCGGTTCAAAATTGTGTTTTTAATCCACTTTTAGGAGCCCATTTCAAACTTTGATTACTCAGTGAAGTAGCCATGTGTGTCTACTTTCTGTTGAGTCGTCAAACTCGAAAAATTACCTACGGAAAAGACTCCAAAAGTATAATTTGACAACCTCTCTCAGAAGTAGTGTGTCTAAAAGAGAAGTTTTGAAGACAGAAGTTTTGAAGAACAAAATATTGGCGGTTCAGGCTGCCATCATTTCTCGTTATTTAAAATACAATTTTTAATGCATAAATGAATCCAATGCCTTAGATCTAGATTAAACCTCTTAAACTCTAAGCTTTTAAAAATCTCTGAGAAATATTTAATTAAAATTGATAAAAAAAATATTCAGGAAAAAGTTATTTCATCCATTAGTTAGTTAGACTATTTCAGACTTCAATTTTCTGCGACCATTCTCATTATGTTGAAAACAAATTTTTGGATCCATATCGCATTTAATATTTTATAATCGATGTTTTGAACCATCAACTGTGGTTCATCTTCAGGATTTTTAATTAGCTATTTTTTTAAAACACAATAATCTATTAAAAAAATTACTAATAATCTAAAACATTTACCACAAAATTATCTTAAATAGTTTGCTTTTTTTTTTAAAATAATA